>CAUYQV010181058.1:0-20624 GCA_963574575.1 Galagoides demidoff
TCCTCGCTTACTTATTTGTTGTGGTAAGACATTTATAGGCTATTCTTAATAGTTTTGAAATGTATCATTGCATTATGCACATGAGGTAAGGTCCACCAGATACCCTCTCTCCTCCGGGCCTCCTCTGCCCCTCCCCCTCCCGTCTGTTCCTTCCTTCGTTCTGGACTATAGTTATGTTTTACCATTCATCTGAATGTATAGGTGATTATATACTGATTTCATAGTAGTATTGAGTACATTGGATACTTTTTTCCCCCATTCTTGAGATACTTTCCTAAGAAGAATATGTTCCAGTTCCATCCAGATAAACTTAAAAGATGTGAAATCTCCATCTTTTTAATGGCTGCATAGTATTCCATGGTCTACATACACCACAATTTGTTAATGCATTTGTGGGTCGATGGGCATTTGGGTTGCTTCCATGACTTGGCGATTATGAATTGGGCTGCAATAAACATTCCGGTGCACATGTCTTGTTGTAAAATGATTTTTGATCATTGGGGTATATACCTAGTAGAAGAATTTCAGGATCAAACTATATTTCTGATTTTACTTGGGATTTAAATATGATTATATAGACAGGAAAGAAATAGTAAAAGGACTTACTACCACATATTTTAATGATTTTATAATAAAACTTCTGAAGAAAAAATATCAGAGTAGGAATTCAAAAGGTAAGTAAGTTTCCTTTTGGTGGGTTTTATGTTTGTGATGGGGTCAAGAGGTTCGCAGGCTAACTGGAAGCACATATAATATTTGTGCACAAATTTATTAAACAGTCTCTAGCTAAGCCTGAGGGCTCATACCTATAATCCTAGCCATTTGGCTTCCTTGAGGCCAGGAATTTAAAAGCAGTTAGGTCAACATAGTGAGACCCTGTCTCTAAATTTTTTTAAAAAAAATTAGCCAGGCGTAGTTTGTCTCCCTATATTTGCAGCAGGAAGATCCCTTGATCCCAGGAGTTTGAGGTTGCAGTGAGCTATGATTGCATCAGTGCACTCCAGCCTGGATGACAGAGTGAATCCCTGTCTCTTAAAATAAACAGACTTACAACTCTTCAGAAAAAAATCCCCAACATTATCTTAATTATTGCAAATGATTATTACTGTATAAGTGACTGGACCAGTTACCCCAGCTGTGTACTTATATAGCATCTTCTACTTCCTCTGTCATGGCACCTGATTCACTTTGGTTAAATCACTTGTTATTTCTGTTGTTTAGTGGGCAGTTGAAAAAAACTCGTTAACTTCCTTTTCCTATAAGCCAGTGGTTCTCAACCTTCCTATTGCCAGGCCCTTTAATACAGTTCATGTGGGTCATGACCCACAGGTTAACCGCTGCATAAGCTCCGTGACATCCTAGACCATGCTTGATTTAGATATCACTATATCCCTAGTAACTAGTATAGTGCCAAGCAAATAAAAGGTGCTGGATAAACAGTGAATGAGTAGATTGTTTTAGTGCTACAGTAACTTTCATCTAAGTAAGCCATTACAATATAATAGCTAAACAATTTTATCCTAATGATATGTTAGTATCTTAATATTTGATTTCATATTTAATGCATCAATAGACAAAAAATGTGATATAAATTATTTCTTAAATTCCATGTAAACATATAGTCAGTGAATTTGTTTGGTCTACTCATTCTTTCAGAGGATTTTTCTTAGGGCCAGCTAGGGTGTAATGGGAGGAGCACTAGACTAAGGACAAAAGCCTGGGTTGGTGTCCTGAACTGCTTACTATAGTTATGTCCTTATGCAAGTCACTTACTGATTCCAAGCCTATTTCCTTTATAAATGAGGGACATTAAAAAGACATTCTATATGTGAAATCACTCTGGAAACAGTTATGCTAATTTGTGTTACTACTCACGTGGCTGAATATTAACAGAATAAAATGAAATAGGATTTGTGGGGATAGAACATTTAACCTTGGTATCATTATCATCATGCTGGATGAAACTATAAAGTCGACTTTTAACCTGCTTGCAAAAAATGGCTGGCTGAGGAAATTTTTAACACACCATTAACTGAGCATTTACTATGTACAGGTGTTGTTTCTAAGCCCTCCCCTTTTTTTGAGACAGAGTCTCAAGCTGTCACCCTGGGTAGAATGCTATTATATCACAACTCAGCAACCTCAAATGCCAGGGCTTAAGTAATTCTCTTGTCTCAGCCTCTCACGTAGCTGGGACTACAGGCACCCACCACAACTCCTTGCTATTTTTTTTTGGTTGCAGTTGTCATTGTTGTTTTAGCTGGCCTGAGCTGGGCCTGAACCCACCACCCTCGGTGTATGTGGCCAGTGCCCTGCTGACTGAGCCACAGGTGCTGCCCTGTTCTAAGCCCTTTATATGTGTTAACTCGTTTATTCTTCACAATGATTCTATGTAAGAAAGCTATGATCTGGAAATTGCGATCGGAGAGGTTACATAATTTAAGATCATGCAGATAGAAAGTGGGGTCCAATATGTGGAAAAACTCTTTACAGAGCTCCTGCTGGTAAACTCATAATTACAATGTCTTAAATGGAAAATTGTTTTGCTATTAAAAAAAAATCAGTTGATCTACCAGAAAAAACCCAATTCTGACAGTAAGTCCGTTTGAATAGAATAGTTCTTTAGCTCATGAATGGTGTTAACAGTTTTATTACTTAAAAATCTAAATGAATTAAATGAATATACTATTACCTGAGAGGTCAAGTCAAGAGAAAGACAACTAATGCAGTCTCCAGGTTTTTAAAATTTAAAGACACAGGGCATGAAAACAAAAATAAGTATTACCTCCTTCCAGTTATTGCTACATTCTTATCAGTTTTGGTTATGGGGTAAGGGAAAATACTAAGAAAAATTGCTTATCACTGAATCAGTATGTGTTTGCATCCATCACACATTTATTGATTAACGTGCTCTGTGTTTCCAAGCAGGTTTCAATATAAGAGGAATGATTAAACCTGGTACTTTTATATTTTGTTTTACATTTTAATAAGGACATAAGGAAAAGAATGAATTCAGAAGAAAACTAATAAAAGCTTTTTTTTGAGACAGAGTCTCACTATGTCGCCTTTGGTAGAGTGCTATGGAGTCACAGCTCACAGCAACCTCAAACTCTTGGGCTCACAGCAATTCTCTTGCCTCTGCCTCCCAAGTAGCTGTGACTACAGGTGCCCGCCACAACGCCTGGCTATTTTTTTGGTTGCAGTTGTCATTATTGTTTAGCTAGCACAGGCCAGGTTAGAACCTGCCAGCCTCGGTGTATGTGGCCAGCCCCCTACCCACTAAGCTATGGGCACCACCCAATAAATGCTTTCTTTCTACTAATTTCAGATAATAACCTTTCTGTCTTCACCCCCTGTGGCTAGTTTCTCTGACAGCTTTGCTAGGTAATGGGTGGAATATTCTATTTTGCTTAGTTCCAGAAATGACAGGTATTTCCCATTCCTAATCCTCTAATTCAGGGGAAAAAAATGTATAGAAACTTGTGACAAATAACATAAAGAGAAACAACACTTTAAGTGCTATCTGGTAGTTTTGTACTGGCATTTCTATGGGCAGAATTATGGATGTTTAAATTTATTCTAGCTATTTAAAGACTTAAGTCTTATGGGTTTCTTAGCAATAATTAAAGGGTTGAATTACCGTTGAGAAAACATTTTTTGGTACTTACTTAGCACTGTGTAAAGCTGTGTTTTTCCATTACCTTTGGTTAGTTTATAAATTTATGGCAAAAACTTACTGAACCTTTTTAACATTTAATCTGTTATGTTTCTGGTTTGCACTAAGTCATTTATTGTAGCTTTATTTTAAATTGTTTCTGTTAAAAATAGTGTAACATATACAGAAAATACTTGATTTTAGAAAATGGAAATAACCCGTTAGTTCTGTACGGAGGAGGGTAACGAGCTCAAAGATTGCATTAAACATTCCACGAGGGGGCACCAAAGACTAATTTATGAGGAGTTTGGCTTTTCTTCAAAAAAGTAAATGTCGCTTTTATGTATTTGACATTGATGTGCTGTGACATTGCCAAATAGGGGAAATGTTCCTTGACTTAATTTTAACAGTGTATATAGAATACATTTTGGTAATAGTTATTATTCAGAGTTAGTAATTAAAATATTTGAGTTGGCTTTCGCGAGTGTGCTGTTTTCCCAGATGCCTTCTAACAGAACACCTTGTTAGCAGGCTCTGCTTTGTGCTTTGACCATCTGTGTTTACTTGCCCAACAGCTCTGCACTCCTGGCTCCCTCAGCAAGGGCTGGGGAGCCTGAGGAGGGAAAGGAGCAGTGGAAACGTGGCAGGTGAGTGCTGGTTATGAACCGTGTGGTGTGCTACCAAAGATTTTCCTTTGGCATTCTCAGGCCTGCAGAAAGGTAGAGCTCAGGTCAGGTCCTAATCATATCCTGCCTGGGTCACTGTAAATGCCTCCTAACACATATCTGCTGTTACTTTCTCCCCATTTGAATCTCTCCTAAATGTCCATCACCAGGTTATTTGGGCTAAAAAATGGCTCCGGTCACGTTGCTTCCTATTAAAAATGTAGCAGAATTTAGGATCTCCTAATGATACTAATTTTCTAGCAATCTCTCCCACCATTCTACCCTATAGTTCTAGAAAAACTAGATTCCTTGCTATTGTCTGCGATCTCTCCCACTGCCTTTCTTTCTTGCCATGTTAAATCCCATCGAAATCCAGCTAAACTTAGTTTCTTTTCATGAATCATTTTCTGATCTCTCTAACAAGATGAAATTTTTATCTTCTTGAAAAATTATGATTATTCCTTTCTTATGGTATTTCTGGCAGGTCTTATTGATGTTAAATTCTTTACTCGTGTTCTACCGTTAGCAAGTTCCTTGAGGGTAGAGCTGTTTTATGTCTGTGCCTCCCTCAGCATAGTGTCCTGTGTGAGACAGAACGTGTAGTAAGCGTTCACTGAATTGCTGAGTAAGGATGACTAGTCATTATGTGATAGAAGAAATGTTATCCAGATCTCAATTTTCCTTATTCTTTCGGCTGGCATCCCAGGGAACTTCAAATATAGTTGTTTTGGAGAGAGCTAAAATTGAGACACCACCTTCCTCACACCCCCCTTTGCTGCAACCCTCCAACTACTTGGAGCTTGCGTGTTCTTCTCCCATTCCTCCTCACCTTTGCTGTTTTCTTCCTCACATTGCCATCCTCTCCTTTTGCCTTTGTGCCTTGCTCCACTTGCCTTTTAAGACTTTATTCAGGGGCCACTGCCATGGCTCACGCCTGTAATCCTTGCACTCTGGGAGGCTCTGGCTGTTGGATTGCCTGAGCTCAGGAGTTCAAGACCAGCCTGAGTAAGGGCACGACCCTGACTCTACTAATAATAGAAGAACTAGCCCGGCATCATGGTGGGCACGTGTAGTCCTAACTACTTGAGAGACTGAGGCAAGAGAATCGCTTGAACCCAGGAGTTTGAGGTTGCTGTGAGCTATGATGCCATGGCACTTTACCCAGGGTGTCAGAGTGAGACTCTGTCTCAGAAAAAAAAAAAAAAAGATTTTACTCAGGGGTCATTCAAGCACTTCCACCCCCAGGCTGGTGGTATCACTCTCCTTTGCAGTGTTACCATAGCATTTATCGGAGCTTGGTATTTCCCTCATTAGATAGTGAGTTCCTATGAGTTGTGCCTGTGTCCTCAGTACTTAGTCTAATGCCTCAGAACTGACCAGGAGTTAGTGTTTTGCAAGAGCCTTCCCTGCCACCTCTTCTGAGCCCAACCTAGCTTAGGTATACACGCAGTGCTATGGGGCAGAGAGTGCGCTTCTAAGCCAGTTGTTCTGTGTCATTGTTAAAAATGAGGAAGTGTCAGGACTGCTGATGGGAAAGGTCTCTTTTTCTCCTGGACTTCTCTGCTGCTAGGGACATGCATGCTGCTGCCTCCCTCCTCTGCGGACACCAAGCACTCATTTTCAAGTTACTTTGTAAGTGTCCTGAATTATTTCCTGAGACATGTAACTAACCCAAGGGCAGGGGCTGCTCTTTCCTACCTCCCTCTGGTTCTCTAGTGTCCACTACAGGAACTACAGCGTGTGGAGACATAGTAAATGTTGAATAAAAGGGCTGTGCAATCCTGAGATAGTGACCCCAATTTAAAATATATATAGATCTTGATTTTTGGTGGGTAATTTTTTTTTTCAATTTAAGCTTTAAGTTTTATTTTCCTTTTGCCAAGTTTTTACACTAATGTTCTATAAAAAGAGTTAAGGCCCCTAGGAGAACCCCTATCTTTCTTTATTTTTTATTTTTTTATCAGATCATAATTTGGTGGGTAATTTTTAATTTGGTGTGGCGGTAAGCTATGTTTCACAGACTTCTCCTTACGTTAAGAGCAATCCTACAAGGGTGGTGCCATTATTATCTGCAATTTTTTTCCTCAGAGGAGCAAACTAAGGCTTAGAGAGGTCTGAAATATGTTCATCCGCATTAGTGAATTTGGAGCTGGGGTCTGCCTGCCAATGCTGACCTGAATGGCTATCACCCCTCTCCTGTATCAGCAGGGCTGTGGTTCCTGCTCGAGTGGAGAATCACTTGCTGTTGGTTTGGCTTCAGTAGGGAGATCAAAAATTCAAACTGTTGGACTTTTTTATTTTCTTTTTTTCTGGTCACTGATACCTGATTAGGGAATTAAAAATTGAAATCTTTTATTTTGAAGAATCTAAAATTATTTTTATAATTTTTTTCTTCATTAAAAATAGTCCATTCATTTAACATATATTTACTGAACATTCACTGTATTGTGCCAGGCTTTGTTCTAAGTGTTGGAGCTGCAGGAGAGACCAAAATAGGTAGAAAATCCTTGAAGTTCAAATTCCCTTTTAAAAAAGGGACCTTATGGGAGGAAGTAAAAAAGGAGGAGAAAAAGGAAAAAAAAAAGGTATTCTCCACTTGTAAATATTACCTCTTAAAACAATATTACAGTTTTTCAAACTTTAACTAGGAAAGGGTTAAACATTCAATTATCTCATCAGTCTATGCAAGAAACAAAGTAACGGAATGGAATATATTGACAATTAGAATAAATCTAAACCAGCAGGTCCAGATGGTAGTTATCTTGGATAAGTTAAGAAATTGCCTAATGAATATATTAAACTAATTATGTTTCTTCTTCACAATGTTATGAAGTGTTAAGTTAGGAAATAGAGGGAAAGAGCCCCTTTCCAGCTAAATCTGATACTGATGTATGTAGTTGTTGTCCAATTAGAAAAGATACATAATTTAACAAAAAAAGGAAGGAGAATCCATGACTATCAAAAGAAGGGAAATAAAACGATATTTACATTTTATAGCCCATGTTTCTAAATCTTCTTGCCACATCTGCAGTTGCTCGAGGGACTGGATCATACAGCTTTAGATGTTGCATTGCTGTCTAGCTCCTGGGTCAAACACTCTTACAGCACTGTCCTGATATTCAAACTCATTTATGTACAAAAATTAAAAACAGAGTTTAGTTACATGGAAATAAATGAAGGCAACTTAGAACAAACAGAGGCTGTTTATTCAGAGCTTGCTATAGCAATGGAGTCAGCCCACATCACTTGCATTTTGCAGAGACTCACGGATAGGCAAGGGGAATGGGAAAGAGAGGCCTTCAGGGATACTCTGGCTGGAGGCTTGTCGGCATAGGGAGCTAGAAGTGACTTACCTAGACTCTAATGTGCATTCTATGGGATTGGTTTGAGGGGATACATGACTTTCTCTGGTTGGTCCTGAGTTGGAAATAGGGGCAAAATGAAGGGAGCTGGTAATTACTGACCAGGTTCTAACCATTCTGAGCCTACTGTTGCAAAGCTGTGGTTTAGCTTCCAAGGCTACTCAAGAGGCTAACAGCCAGAGTTTAACTGTCACATGTGGTCTGGCCATTGTTTGTAGGACAGACTCTTAGCCATGTGAAATATTCTCTACCACAGTGATAACTAATATGAATCTCATCTCTTAGTGCTATTCATTTCACACGCAGAAAAGCTGAACAAGGCTTAAGCTGGGCCCTACCACACCAAACTGAAGAAAAACGGATACTTTCCCTTTGAATCATTCAACAAAAAGTAGGATGCTTGAAAATATGCCCTTGATCGTTAAGGAGATATTTACACACACACATACTAGCCAGTTCCTCCAGCAGTACTTGGGAGAATCCCTAAGTAAATCTCTGCAGTTTTTCAACCTTGGAGCGGGCTACATAAAATAAACCCAATGCAAATTAATCCTTGCAATTGAGAACCAAACATCTTAGCCCTTGTAGTGTTTGGTTTGGGGTTCATATTTGAAACCTTATTATTTTTCTCTGTATCAGCTTAACTTGTCCTAGTCCACAGTTACACTGGCTCCTCATATCACAGTTTTAGTTGTTTTGTGGAATGACTGAAATGCCTTCGAGGATTCTCCAAGTTGAATTTCAGGTGTACAAAAAATCTCTATGTAAGCCCATGCCAAAACCAAAAATTCTTCAAAATTTGCTGACTGTATTTCTAGAATCAGAAGAAAATAAATAGAGACTTAATTCCATTTATGTAGATATGTTTCTTATTAGAACCTTTGGTTTTGAACGATCTTTGTTTCAACAATAAGAACTAGTTGTACAAAAGGGCCTTTTTGGAAAATCTGGTTAGGATTTATCATGGAGGGGGCAAAGACAGAACACAGTATAATGTGCTCAACAAAAGTAAGAATTTAGTCATCAGGGAAATGCAAGTCAAAACCACAAAGAGATTCCACTTCACACCCAGTAGGACACTATGATAATCAAAAAGTTTTTGATTATACTTGCATAATCAAAAAGTCAGATGATAATTGTTGGCTAGGATGTGGCGAAATCAGAACCCTCATTCACTTCTGGTGGAAATGTGGTAGGAATGTAAAATAGTACAGCCAATTTGGAAAATAGTCTGTCAGTTTTTCAAAAACTTAGAGTTCTGTTTGACCCAGCAATTGTGCTCCTAGGTAGAGACCCAAGAGAAATGAAAACATGTTGTACATACAAAAACATGTACTTAAATGTTCATAGCAGCATGACTCATAAGAGCCAAAAAGTGGAAACAAGCTAAACATCCAGTAATTGATGAATGGATAAACTGTGATACTGCCATACAATGGAATAGTATTCTGTGACAGAAAGGGATGAAGTACTGATATGTGCCACAACACGGATGACCCTTGAAAACATCATGCTAAGTGAAAGAAGCCAGTCACAAAGGACCACGTATGGAGTGATGCTATTCATAAGAAAAGTCCAGAATAGGCAAATATGTAGAGACTGGGTAGATGAGTGGTTCCTTAGGGATGGGGGAGGAAGGGGACTGATACTTAAAGAGTATGGGATTTCTTTGAGGTAATGAAAATGACCTAAATTTCATTGCAGTGATGGATGCACAACTCTGAACATAGCAAAATCCACAGAGTTGTGTACCTTAAATGGGTGAATTATATGATTATGATATGTGAATTATATCTCAATAAAGTTGTTAGCAAAAAAATCACCGAAACAGTTTACAAACGAGGCATAAACTAGTTTATACACTAGGTAATTTGAATTTAAATTACCATCTTTGTGGTTTCCATGCTGTTTTCAGCAACACTTTCAAGTTATGTATGTTTGAGCAAATTATCTCACTTCTTGGGCAATGCCTGTGGCTCAAAGGAGTAGGGCGCTGACCCCATATGCCGAAGGTGGTGGGTTCAAGCCCAGCCCCAGCCAAAAACTGTAAAAATAAATAAATAAATAAATAAATAAATAAATAAATAAAATTATCTCACTTCTCTTAAGTTTCCTAAACTATAAATTGAGAATAATATCAGTCTCTTCAAGTTATTGTTAGGGCTTATTGTAAATACTGACATCTCATCAGTGTGGGCTTTCTAAAACAGGGAATAACAAATCTTGCCTGTAACCAAAATATGGTACAAAATGATGGCAATGAAGAGGAACTCCAGAAGTTAATTTCAACAATTACCTGGTGGACACTCAGTAGTGTGTGTGGTGGGCAGCAGGGACAGATTAAAATAGGAGGTAACTCCCTCTGCCCTAGGAATTTACTGTCTGGTGGCTGGCACTGGGGCTGAGATGCACCTCCTTGTACGGGGAGTTTTACTATGAATACGCCAGCTTGGGTAATTGTAAGACCTGTCTCTACATAAACAGAAAAATTACTTAGGCATGGTGGCATGTGCCTGTAGTCATAGCTCCTAGGGAGGCTGAGGCAGGAGGATTACTTGAGCCCAGGAGTTTATGGCTGCAGTGAGCTAAGATTCACACCCCTGCACTCCAGCCTGAGTGACAGACTGAAACCTCATCTTAAGAAAAAAGAAAAAGATACAGGTTTGCCCCGAGTGTACAGGAGCAACAGGAGAGGCTGTGAATATGGGATGACACCCACACTGAATCTTGAAGAATGAGAAACTTTAGCCTGGAAAAGAGAGGCCAGAAGGGGTTCTTTCTCTGGCAATGGAAACAACACAAGCAAATGCCTGAAAAAACCATTTATATGCTAACTCTCATATATCTCCCAAATGTTGGGTTCCTATGTCAAATACGAACTCAAAATCTTCATTTGTATGGCTTAAAAGACTTCTTAAACCCCCTGTCAACATGCATGTGTGTTGATGGTAACTCCACCCTTCAGGCCAAACCTTTGAGTCATTTTCAACTACTTTGTTTTATTCCCATGTCCAACTTGTCAGGAAATCCTTTTGGCTCTAACTGCAAAATGTATGCTGAACCTGAGTCCTTCTCAAGCCCGTACTGCTCTGTCTGAGCCACTGTCACCTCTTGCCTGCTTCTGCTCGTGCTAACTACATTCTCTAGACAGCACCCAGAGTGATCCTTTGCAGATGAAAGTGAAATCATGATACTTCTCAGTCCAAACTCTCCTATGGTTTGCATTTCACTCAGTATCAAAGCTAGACCTTACAAGGGCTACCAAAGCCCTCTCTGATTCATGTTCCCACACTTCTCCTTACCCCTGTTCTTCCATTCTCCCTTGACTTTATTTGGCCCTTTGATTTTGTCTGGCTGAAATTGTGGTTTATTTTATTTTGTCATCTTCTGTGTAATACTGAAAAGGCACTAAATACAACTAGCCAGGTGTTATGCTTCCTTGCAATACAAGCACCATGTTACTCCCTGCTTGCTTAAGCATTCACATACCTGCAGGGCCCTGGCCAGCCTTGGAGTGCTCCCACACTGCAGGAGGCAAATGTGGAGCCACTGAAGGTTTTAAATAGGTCAGATTTTTATTTAGATAGATGATTTTGCTTTCAGCATGGAAAATGGATTTAAGGGGAACTCTGCTGGGAGCAAAGACTGAGAGAAAAGTTACCATGTTTTTACAACAGTCCAGACGGGAGCCTGTCTTCAGGTTGCTAGTGGGAATGGAGATTCGATTTCAATGTACTTTAAGGTAGAATTGGCAGGAACCAGTGGTTTGACTAGATATGGGGTTTGGGGTTAAGTATTAGGGAAAAACTGCCAGGTTTCTGCCTTGAGTCAATTAGATGAAGGTACCTGTAGTTGAACATAAGATTTATATAAGAAGATGAAATCTGAATATAAGGGATGGGGAAGATGTGTGTTTCCTTTTGGGCGTCTGAGTTGGAAACACCCAAGCAAGAGCCACCACTGTGTACAGCAAGCAATTGGATTTGAGGTTCCTGGGCTCAGGGAGAGAGATCTAGGCTGGAAATTTGAGTTACTCAGACAATTCTAAAAAGGTTAATTTTCTCTGATGTGGGTTTCAAATTTCACCTTTTGTACTTGAAGTCTCTCACCTTAACTTCTTCGTGAACACACACTGTAGGCAACTTTAATTTTTTACCATCTCTCCAACAGCCTTCTTGGGTTCTAAAGCTTAGCAATCCTGAAAATGCAGCAGTCCTAAGAGATTAGAGCAAGCTTAATGAGCAAAGACCTGGTTCCCCAAGCCCACCGATATTTAACTTTTCATACAACTGTGAAGAGCAAAGGCTGTGTGTGGACCACCTCTTACTGCGGCCGGAAAACCCCAGGGCCGACTTCGCTCTTTCCTCCTCTTCCCCTGTCGGGACCAGCTGGCTGCGCCGCCCACGTGCCGGCCTGGCTTTTCTTACTGCGGACACCGAACTCCCGGACAGGGCGGGCGGGCTCTTGTGTACCCCAGGCCTGAGCCGCGGTCACCACAGTAACCAGTCCCGGGCTAGTTGGGTCTATTAAGAGCCACAGGCGTCTCCAGGGTGTCCGTCTGGGTGGCCGCGCAGGAATCCAGAGGAGGAGGAAGGGAGGGCTGTGGGGGGCTGGAATGTCCAGGAGCTCCGAGGTGTGTGACAATTGTCTAAGCTCCATAGCAACCGGGGCAACGTGGGGCCCCGTCCGTCGCCACCGCGTCTGCTCCCGGGGAAGACGGGTGGTGACGGGCGCAGGGCCCGCGCGGACCGGGCCCTGACGGCCCTCGCGGCCGCCGGGCGCGGGCGACGGCGACAGCGACAGCGACAGCATGCCGGAGAAGCGGCTCACCGCGGGTAGGTGGCGCGCGGGCCGCCCTCGCCCACGGGGACCAAGGCGCACGGTCTGGCGCCCGCGCTTCCAAACATCAGGAAACCCAGCTTCTCTGCCCTCTTGTTGCACTTGCTACGAATTTTTTGTCCTCCCCCGCTGACGTTGACACGTTTTGCTCTATCTTGCCCATTTTGTTGCTGGAATAATGGAGGCCTCCATCTCTTACGGTTAACCCCAGGGCCACGGTGAATTACGACCGAGCTGTTTTCCAGAGGCCTTTCCTTCCCACTTCCACCTTGAATTCCAACTTAAAATTCAATCCATGTGCAGAGTGTGAGTAAAGGGCCAAAAAATTTACTGAGCTTTCCCATGCATAAAGTAGGGCTAGGTGCTGTCTCAAATTATTTCATTTACTCTAAAAGGAAATCAGATTTGAGTGAGATAATGTAATATTTTATCGTTTCAGAACCACCAACTCTTACAGAAGAAGACTTTGTAAGTACAATGTAGGGGCTACTTGTTTTTCCTTGGCTTTTCTTTTTTTAATAGCAAAGAACCAGATCATAGAAGGAAAACTGGCTTTTCTCCTTTTTGCAAATGAATACAGTAAAAGCTTTGGTTTAGTGACAGTGGTGATAACTGTGTGTAAATTCATTTACATTCTCTAAGGGGTACTTTTTTTTTTTGCCACAAGAAAATTCAGAAGAGAATAACAGGTAATATGCGAATTACTTGTTATTCCCCATTTTTAAATGAGGACAATCGATTTGTATTTTGGATGCTATTCCTTGTAAAGGGTCTTTCACATAAATGACCTCATTTAATTCCTCTAAATTCTTTACTGACTCCTTGAGAAGTAGCTTTTGTCTGATGGCTTTATTGTGATGTGGCCGTGCACTTCCTGGTTGCAGTAAACATAAGTACATGGCATTGATTGATAATGAGCAGACAATTTATGCTTACAATTCCTTTAAAAAATACTAAATACTATTCTCAGACTTCTGGAGAAGTTGAGTAATAATAAGTACTTGCCAAATATGTCCTATATATCAAATACAGTTGTCATTTCTGTGAGTGCTGCATCTAGGGTGGTTCTCTTGTAATTCTTACATTATTCAGTACTTAAGGAACTTGCCCAAGGTTACACAGGCAGGAAGTGGCAGAGTCTAACTCCTACTGAGATGCAGTCTGATTTCAAGAGCTCTAACCACATCTCTCTATTATTTACTTATGTCCTCCAGCACTTATTTCTCTTGTTGGCTAAATTATCTTATTTGCTTTTGGCTTTTTAATCAACAAACATGAGTGATTGTATATTCATAGTGTAGTCCTCTAAAGGATGAGGGTAAGTCTCAGGAAGTTCAGTCGAGCAGAGTCCAAGAGATAAGAGAGGCCAAGGCTGGTGAGGTGGCAGCTTCCACTTTCACCTCTCCACCCCTTTGGTCCACTGCTGAAACACACACACAGGCATGGAGGATGTCAGAAATTCCTGCCATCTTCTGGCCATGTTGGCATAATTCAGCTTTTAATGGGAAATTTATTTACACTGCTCTAGGCTTTCCTGAACTGTTTATTCCGGCAGGAGGAGGTGAACATTTCTGGAGCTAGCTAATCCTTTTCTGTACTGCTAAAGCACACTGAGCAACATACCACTTACTGAGCAGTTTATTAATATTTTCAGGTATTTGGCCCCAACTACTGACTCATAACATCTGGAAGATCTGTTAGGTACCTCCTGTCTCTGGCTTCTTTGACACCACTCTCTCCCATTCCTCTCATCTCTCATTCTTACTTCCCCTTTCTGCCTCCTCTTTTTCTTTTCTCATGAAAGTATTGACCTTCAGGCTCCTTTTCTTTCCTGTTGCTTCAGCTACCCTTAGTGCATGGGCTTTTTTTTTTTTTTTTTTAAAGTCACACTACTCTGTTGCCCTGGGTAGAGTGCTGTGGCGTTATAGCTCATAGCAACCTCAAACTCTTGGGCTGGAGCAACCCTCTTGGCTCAGCTGCCTACCACCCCAGCTAGTTTTTCTATTTTTAGGGATGGGCTCTTGCTCTTGCTCAGGCTGGTCTTGAACTCCTGTCAAGCAATCTACCTGCCTTAGCCTCCCAGAGTGCTAGGATTATAGGCTTGTGCCATTGCAGTTAGCTGTCATGGGGCTTCAGAGTCTACACATCTCCAGCCAGGCCCCATTTTTGACACCAGCTTGGTATATTTAGTGGTTATTGGGCATCTTCATCATCTGAATGTCCCTGCATCACCTCAACAGTCTAAACTGAACTTATCCCCTCCCTTCCCGAAATCTATTTCTCCTTCAGTTTTTCTTGTTTTGGTTAATGGTGCCACTGGCCATTTATTCCCTCAAACCAGAGCCTTTCTTCCCCCGCCTGCGATCATTTACCAAATTCCTGTCATAGCCAGAGTTTTTTCTCCATTCTCACAGCTACTGTCTTATTTCAGGCCCTCATCCCTGGGCTTGGACTTTGGCAGGAATCCTAACTGATAATCACTGCCTCGGATATTCCCTCTGCCAGCCCCAATTTTTCTTTGTCTAAAGCACAACTTGCAAATTCTTGTGCATCAGCTGTACTGGATTACTTCCTATTGCTTCGTTATGTCTTTCTACCTATAGATTTTTCCTTCTCCCATCACTCCTACCCTGGCTATCAGATTGCTATTAACCCTTTAAAACATTACTCCATTACTTGCTAAAAGCTTTTATTAATAGCTAGTATTTATTGAATGCTGACTACACGCTAGTATTTAACCTCAGAACGACATAGTTCACAGAAGAGCAAGTCACAGTTTACAGAAATTAGCTAACTGGTCTTGGGGTTCCCTACGTAGTAAAGCCAAAATGTCAAACTCTTTGCTTTAACATTCAAAACCTTTTCTATAGGCTCGGCGCCTGTGGCTCAGTCGGCTAAGGCGCCAGCCACATACACCTAAGGTGGCGGGTTCGAATCCAGCCAGGGCCCGCCAAACAACAAATGATGGCTGCAACCAAAAAAATAGCTGGGTGTTGTGGTGGGCACCTGTGGTCCCACCTACTTGGGAGGCGGAGGCAGGAGACTCTCTCAAGCCCAGGAGTTGGAGGTTGCTGTGAGCTGTGAGGTCACAGCACTCTACCCCCAGGGACAGCTTGAGGCTCTGTCTTAAAAAAAAAAAAAACCTTTTCTATAATTTTTCAGCCTTCTTTAACCTTACCTCCCAATACTTTTCTCTATGATAGAGACAGTATTCTTACTGTTTTTGATTTATAAAGTACTTCCACATGCCCTCTGCTGCAGCCAAACTATACCCCACTTGCCTTTGCTGCCTAGTTCTTTCTCAGTTGCCCTTCCCCATCTATTTCACAATCTTTCACATTCTTCAAGGCCCAGCTAATCTCTTCCATGAAACCTTTCCAACCTAACATCATCCAGACTGCCTTTAAGCTCTGGGAAGCTTTCAGTTGAGAGACCAGTTTGTGACCAGATCCTCAAATTCACATGCTCAACCAAGCATTTATCTATAGATTAAATAAATGTCTTGCACACGTATTTACCTTTGTTTTTCAAATGCGAAAGTATTGTTCTCACTAATAGATTACATAGTCTTAGAAGAAGTGTGTGTCGGAGACTTGTGGTTCCCTAAACTCCGTTCTTTCCTTTTCCATGATACTAGACACATTGCTATCCAGAAAAAAGACCACATTTTCTAGCCTCCCTTGCAGCCAGATGTGGTCGTGTAACCAAATTCTGGCTTGTAGGACGTAAGCAGAAGTGTTCTGTTCCACTTCTGGTAAGCTGATATTTCCAAAGATCAAATATAACTGATCCGTAGGTCACAGAGCTAGTAACTAGTGGAAGCACAATTAGAAGTTAGGTTATTTTGACTCTAATATTCATGTCAGTGTAAGGGAGAGAGCAAGCCCCTTTTTCTTCTTTTCTGCTGGCTGGAATGAGGACGTGATGCCGGAGCTGAAGCAGTCACCTTGGATCATGAAGTGGAAGGGGCATTTGAGGATGGTACCCACAGTTCTGCATCTGTAGATTTAACAAACCTCAGGTCAAAAATGTTCAGGAAAAAAATGAAAATAGCATAGATTTTTAAAATACAGTATAACAGCTACTTACATAGCATTTACATTGTATTATAAGTAATCTAGAAATGAAGCCCCCTTCACAAGATTGAAGGGGCTTGGGCTCCTGATAGTCAATAAGCCACTGTCCCAGCCCTGAGCTGCTTATGATTACAGGAGAGAAATAAACTTCTATTTTATTTAAATATATATTTTTGGTTTTGGCTTTGAATAACTTTTTTCATCTATTTTCTTAGTGGATCTAAATGTGGCGTGCTATTTTGGATGCTGGCTAAATATTTTAACTTTAATGTGGAGTCTCTGTCTTCAAGGATAGAAAACACATTTAGAATAAATCACTTGTGCAAATGTGAACAAGGAAAATTAGAAAAAAATCATTTGTTTGTCAAGGACACACTACCTTGTATTTACTTTAACTTTTTAGTGTGTAAATTTTATAATTTCTCTACAAAATCATGAACTCATATGGAGTTGGTACTGTCTCAACACATGTGAACATTCCCCATAGTGTGTAGCAGTGTCCAGTATGCCATTTGATGATTAATAAATTGTAGTTGATGGATATTTTCATGTATAATAATCAGTGTTATTTGTTTTACTTTTCTTTTTTCTTTTTTTGGCCGGAGCTGGGTTTGAACCCACCATCTCCAGCATATGGGGCCAGCACCCTATTCCTTTAAACCACGGGCACTGCTCTCTCTCTTTTTTTTTTAACAAAGTTCCATTTGACACGTATTCCCCATTTCTTAAGTACCTGTCCTCCAATATTTTTTTACTTTAGTATCTTTTTTTTTCCTCGAGACAGAGTCTCACTTGTTGCCCCAGTAGAGTCACAGCTCACAGCAACCTCAAACTCTTGGGCTCAGAGATTCTCTTGCCTCAGCCTCCCAAATAGCTGGGACTACAGGCACCTGCCACAATGCTTGGCTAATTTTTACAGAGGGGGATCTCGCTTTTGCTCGGGTGGTAAGCTCAAGTTCAAGGCCACGTTGGCTTCCCAGAGTTCTGGGACAGGTGTAAGCCACCTTGATCGGCCCCATATCCTGTTAATTTTATAAGTTGAGTGCAATTATAATAAAAACAGCATTTCCCAAGGATGAAGTTATTCTCATTATCTTAACATACATTAATACAGTGGGCTCTCTGTACCCACAGTTCTGCATTGTAGATTTAACAAACCTCAGATCAAAAATATTCAGGAAAAAAATAAAAATAATATAGATTTTTAAGATACAGTACAACAACTGCTTACATAGCATTTACATTGTATTATAAGTAATCTAGAGATGATTTAAAGTATATGGGAAGGATGCGTGTACACTGTCTGTAAATATTATGCCATTTTATAGCAGAGACTCAAGCATCCACCAATTTTAGTATCCCTGGTGAGGCCCTGGAACTAATCCCCCATAGATACCAAGGGACAACTATGTATAAAAAACATCCATAATTCCAGTCTATATGGATAAGATTATTATTAAGTGGCAGTTAATGACCACTTGCTGTTTATTTTTTCAAATTAAACATGATAGACTACACATAAGTTGGCTTGGATGAACTGTGAGAGGCTACTCAGGCTGACACAATAGGTGGCCTTTTATGGGCACAGTGGAAGGCAGGGGTACGTAGCTGTAGGTACCACTTCTACTGTGTTCCTGAGCCCTTTGTTTCCTTAAACGGTTGCTGATCTAGGAGCCAGCCAGAAATGTTGCCAACAAGTCTTTTGGAAACTAAGATGAGTCCCAGAGCTCCTTTAGAAAGTGTTATGCTATTGAGAATCTTTCATTATCGTGGAGTCATGTATGCTGGGTAGAAGTCAAATTCTATGATACTTTTTTGGAACTACAGAAACTGTGTTAGAGATTCCATTGATAAATTAGTAAGTATAACATTAAACAACTATTTGCACTGATGGCTGCATTACACAATTTGAGGACAAATAATGTCAGTCACTAGTCTCAAAAGTAACATACCTTCTAATCGGAGAATTGATGTTTAATATAAAACAGTAAGAGAGGCTGGGCACAGTGGTTCATGCCTGTAATCTTAGCACCCTGGGAGGCTGAGGCGGGTTGATTACCTGGGCACACAGGTTCGAGGCTACCCTGAGCCAGAGTGAGAATCTGCCTAAAAAAATAGCCAGGCATTGTGTCGGGCACCAGCTACTTGGAAGGCTGAGGCAAGAGAATTGCTTGGGCCAAAAAATTAGAGGTTGCTATGAGCTATGACACCAGGGCACTCTACTGAGGGTGACAAAGCAAGACTCTGTCTCAAAAAAAAAAAAAAAAAAAAAGAAAGAAAACAGAAGGAGGATAAAAAATTTATATTTAAGTGTTACTTGTATAGTTAAAGCAAAAGTGCATTAGGTTTTAGAGAAGCTTGCCAAATCCTCTTTTTACACTTGTAGAATGGGAAGAAAGGCCGTAAAAGATATGACATACCCTCTCTTTTAAATTAGAATATCAGACAAAGGACATTTCAGACATTAAAGTGTTAAGAACAGGTAAAGATCTTTCAGGGAGGAAGCCATAGTGAATTTGGGCCTAGTGGATTGACTGAAGCCTAAAAGGTAGAATTGGAGAGTCTCACTGGATAAAAGGGAGCGAGTGGAGTGCTCCGTTCACCTTCTCTGGGTCTTGGGGTGTTTGTAAACCCAATGGAAAAGTACATCTGGGTAGATACTGATCCAGTAAGTGATGATGAGAGTCTGCAGTTTGCTCTTGATTGCATGAGCCACTTATACTTTGTTTCTTCTTTCCAGACTTCATTTATAAATAAATATAATTTTACAAACCTGTGGGGTTCTGATAAATGAGTTTTTGATTCTTAAAATGACTTTAAGAAGCACTTTGTGGAGCTTGTTTCACCTTGCGTTCTTTTTTCTGTTTTCCTTTCGACCAATATCTCTTTATTTTATTAGCAACTTTGCTAGGTTATTAGTCTTTTCTCTTCAGATTTCATGTCCTCAGTGTAATCAGTCAACAAAAATGTTGTAAGCATCTACTATCTGAAGGTATTGGGAATATTAAAACCTGAATATGAAACAGTCCTTTTTCTCCAGAAGTTCACAATCCAGTGGGTGAAGCATGTAAACAGACAATTATAGTGCGTGTATGAAGTAATAAAGGTTTTTTTTTTTAATCTCACTATCCATCTGTCAGTCCATCTGCTGAGAAAGGAATTCTCAGAACCCTGACAAGAGTGCAGCCATTTTAGAAAAAACAAGCAACCCTCTCCCCAGATTCCAGGTTGCTTCAAGGCCAGACTTCCTGGAAACACCCTACCCGTATTCTGGCCAGCACTAAGGATGCCCATAATCCTGACCAGTATTATAGATGAGCCCTGGGTGGTATGTCCACCATGCTGACACAAACATCAATCAGAAGAGAAGACTCCAGTCACTTCCCCACTCCAGCTACACTGATAATGCTAATAAAAGCCTTCTGGAACTGTATGGGCCAGAGCAGATGCCTGGTCAGACTCCACTCTCTTCTCTCCTCTAATAAAGCCTTTCCTTGTCCCCAGATTGGCCTTCTCTTCTTTTTGCAGACCCTGACCCATCTCCACAGTAAACCTCTCACGTCTTATTTTTTTTGCATTTCAAAGTAAGTTACAGACATTGATAAACTTCACCCCCAGACACTTCAGCATAAATATCATGAACTACTGTTTAATATAAGTTTATGGTTCTTTTGTTGATGTAAAATTTGTACATGTGAAATGTAAAAATTTAAATGGCAATAATTTGATAAATGTTGACAAAGAGATACACCTGTGTAATCTAAGCCTTGATCAAAATATGAGACATTGGCTCGGTGCCTGTGGCTCAATCGGCTAAGGCGCCAGCCACATACACCTAAGGTGGCGGGTTCGAATCCCCAGCCCGGGCCCGCCAAACAACAATGACGGCTGCAACCAAAAAATAGCCAGGCGTTGTGGCTGGCGCCTGTGGTCCCAGCTACTTGGGAGGCGGAGGCAGGAGACTCGCTTGAGCCCAGGAGTTGGAGGTTGCTATGAGCTGTGATGCCATGGCACTCTACCCAGGGGG
>CAUYQV010181063.1:0-15462 GCA_963574575.1 Galagoides demidoff
TTTATATACAATTTGAAATATTTTCATCAAACTGGTTAACATAGCCTTCATGGCATTTTCTTAGTTATTGTGTTAAGACCATTTATATTCTACATTTAGAAAGATTCACATATACCCTTGTAAAATGAACCATAGTCTTTCTTTTTTTCTTTTTTTAAAGATAAAGTCTCACTGAGTAGAGTGCTGTTGTGTCATAGTTTACAACCTCAAACTCTTGGGCTTGAGCCATCTTTTTGTCTCAGCCTCTCAAGTAGCTAGGACTACAGATGGCCACTGCGATGTCTATTTTTAGAGATGGGGTCTCATTCTTGCTCAGGCTGGTCTTGTACTCCTGAGCTCAGGTCCTCCACCGCCTTGCCTCCCAGAGTGCTGCATTACTGGCATGAGCCACAGCACCCAGTTGATCACTCTCATTTACAGGCCTATACCCCTGTTCGTCCTCCACTCCCTCCCTTCCAAATCTAAGGGAGAGGCAACCCAGGCCCCCTTTTTCCTCTCACTCTCTGATTACTCCTCATCCCACTCCAATCTGAGTTCCACAGAATCTGAACTTCCTCCTTGTCACTGAATTCAACCAAAAAATGCAGAAGGATAGTATTTTTGACAATTAAAAAAAAAATTCCTGTGATTGTCTTTTTAGTGTGTGGTGCTCTGTCCATTGAAATGGAAACGACTGTAGCTTTAGGGAGGGAAAGGACAGAGCCCTGAAAGCAGGGAAGTTGGTGTTCAGCCTTAACGTTCAGCAGACAATTTCCAAGTCTCCCAGGAATGCAAAGGGCATGCAACCCGATTTTCAGCTGCAAGAGGGAGGCATCTGGGAGTGAGAACATTTTTTCTTTTTCTCTGCATTTCCAAGGATATCTTTATGCAGCAGAAAGCAAACTCGAAAATATGTTTATGAAGTTTCGGTCTCAGCTATACAAGGACAGTATGACATGGAAATGGTTTCATTTCACTGGGGAAGGAGATGAAACATGATCCCCATGCTTAGGCCAGAGAGGAGTCTGGGATGAGAAGTGTCTTAAATGGGATTTTCCAAGACAGAAGCTTCCATGAAACTTGTATTTAATTTCGTTATTTGGGAGTTGATCCTCAGGAGCAGGAGGAGCTACTGGGAAGAGTGAACAGCTGAAAAGCCAATGTTAGAGGAGATTATGGAAATTCCTGTTGTGGGTAAGGAATTTATTTTGCCACGACCTCCTGAGAAACTTAAGAATGTCTTCTAGAACTATCCTTCCAAGGGCAGGAGGCAGAAATATTTTGGTCATTGTCTCCCATCCCTCACTGGTCCGGGGTTCTCCTCAGAGTGTTGACTCCCTGTACATCCCAGCTGTGCATTTGTCAGGCTGTCCCCTGTGGACAGCTCCTGGGGAGAAAGTGCAGTGGAGCAGCACATCTCTGTAGGGGGTGCTGGAGGCATGAAGTGACTTAACGCCCATGTAGAACTGTCCGCTGCAATTACGGTTGAAATTGAATATGAGGTAATCTTCCTTCCAGGAAGATTCTGAGGTGATGTGACAGAGATTTAGAATTACGAAGAGACCTATTTTCTGAAAATCCCCAGATACTGGGTCAGAAGGAACTAGGATTTGAAGTTGGATGTCCATATTGTACACATATCACCAATGAGGGCATGGCCGAAACTACGGCTGTTGGTGAGCAAGTGCCGTCCCCAGGACCCGAAAACCTAGTAGCACAAGGAACAAACTAATTGGAGGCCCCTGAAGCTCTGAGCGAAATCAAACGAGTGAACATCAAAGGCAGCGTGGGGAGAGGCTTCTCAACTTGACTGAACATACCAAAAGAATGACTTTATTTTTAAATTTGTTTTTTTTTAATTAGTATGTAATAATTGTACATATCTTGGGGGTTATATGTGATATTTTGATATCTGTGTCATTTCTTTGTGTTATAATTCTTTTTGTCTAGCGGTTGTGATCTCTAATAAATTATTGCTAAGTACAATTTCCCAAAGTTCAAATGCTAGAGCTTATTCCTTTTATCTAACCATATTTTTATATTCCTTAACCATCTTTTCTTCAGCCCCCCACTACACTTCCTAGCTTTCAGTAACCATGATTCTACTCTCTGCCTCCGTTACAGCTACTCCGTTAGTTCCCGAGTATAGGTGAGAACTTCACTGGGTGTGTATCTGTGCCTGGCTTATTTCACTCAGTGTCGTATAATGGCTTCCACTTTCATCCACGTTGCTGCAAATGATAGGATTTTATTCCTTTTTTAATGGACGCATGATATTTCATTGTGTATATACATGTTTTAAAAAATTTATAGTTGGTGAGATATTCTCACAGACAACCCACAGTCATATGGAAAAGGTAGGATATTAGTTTTTTAATTAAATTTTAAAGTTGAGAATATTGCATACATTTATGGGATACATAGTAAAGTCCTGATACATATAATGTATAGTAATTAGATTAGGGTAATTAGCGTATTTATTTTGTAAAACATTTGTCATTTCTTTGTGCTGGGAGTATTCAATATCTCCGTCTATCTATTTGAAACTACAGATTGGTTAACTATAGCAATCCCACAGTGGTGTAGAGCACTGGAGCTTGTGTCTCCTACCTAGCAGTAATTTTGTATCCTTGACAAATCTCTCCCTAGCCTCTCTTCCTGCTGTCCTTCCCAAACTCCGGCATCCTCTATTGTACTTTTTACTTCTGTGAGATTCACTCTTTTTTAGCTTTCACACGTAAAGCGGGAACATGTATTTAATTTCTGTCCTGGCTTGCTTTGCTTAACTTAATCATCTCTAACTCCACCCATGTTGCCACACATGCCAGAATTTCATTCTTTTCTATAGCTAAATGGAATTTTATTGTGGCTACACCACATTTTCTCTATTCACTAACCACCGGATGGACACAGAGGTCGATTCCCTGTCTTATCTACTGTGAACAGAGCCGCTGTGAACATGGGGGTGTCTCTTCTGCACCCCGATGTTCTTTCTTTTGGATATAGACCCAGCAGTGGGATAGGTAGAAGCAGCTCTCCTTTTAGTTTTGCACTGAACTTGTGTCCTGTTTTCCGTACTTTCCATTCCCATCCAAAGAGCACGAATGTTCTTTCTTTACCTCCTTGCCAACATATTACTTTTTGTCTTTATGATAACAGTCGTTCTAACTGGGGGGAGATGACATCTCATTGTGTTTCCACTTTGCACTTCCCTAATGAGTAGTGGTGGTGAGCATTTTTTCATATACCCACTGGCCATTGGTATATTCATTTTCCTTTTAAAAATGTCTCTTCAGGTCTTTGCCTGCCTTTTAATGGAATTATTTGTTTTTTCGTTATTTTGTTGAGGTCCTTATATATATTCTGGTTGTTAATCCCTTGCTGGATCCGCTGTTTGCAAATATGCTCCCCTGTTCTGTAGGTTGTCTTTTCATTTTGTTGAGTGTTCTGATGTGTAGAAGCTATTTAGCTTAATGTAATCCCATTTGTCTATTTTTGTTTTTGAGTTCTATGCTTTTGAGGCAATATGAAAAGTCTTTGCTCAGAGGCATCCTATAGGACCTCTCCAGTGTTTTTCTCTTAGTAGTTTTATCCTTTTAGGCCTCATGTTTTAAGTTTTTAATCCATTTTTGATTAAAACCCAATCCATTTTGTCGATGTCAAAGGATGAGAATCTAGTCTTTTTCTTTTGCATGCTAATGTCTAGTGTTACCAGAAAAAAAAAATAATTTAAAAAAGGAATTTTCTCAGTATTTCCAAAATTATTTGTCACCTTTAAAAGACAGTTGGGCAAAATTGGGTCTTATAAATAAGTGCAATTAAATTATGGTGAAATAAAGTTGTTTACATTTTTTGATTACCTAAGTTATACTTTCAAAACTAATAGCCAGCTAGGATTATTTTGTCTCTATTGGCATTAAACTATTTGGCTACTGTTGCTTACACCCAAGGAAGTCTAACAACCACAAAACTTGCTTCCAGGGAGTGAATTAGTTGGCTGCAATTTTCTCTTGGAAATGGGAATTGGTTATCATTCTGAGAAAGTGCAATGCCAACTCATATTCTGGAAAGGAAACGTAACAGCCCGTTAGGCAAAATGATCTGGAATCATGAGGGTGAAGCTGTTGGGGTCGAAGTGTCTGCTGCAATAGATTGATTTTAAAATAAGCATGAATTCCAGGATTACCATGTGTCATGATGGATCCCTACAACATTGGAGAACTTGAAGTAAGAAGACAATAAGCTCGGAACGAATCATCTGGTATCATGGAGTGAAGCCCAGGGACTTTTTGACTTAACTCAAGACATTTTTTTTTCTTTTTATAGCAAAAGTACTAAAGACTTTAGTTGGTTATTGATTCTGAAGATTGTTAAATTATCATATTATTGAATTCATAACCTCATCAGGCGTCTTGTGTAGAAGTTAGGGAACTAATTAATAATCGATAGAGACTATTATGAAAATAAAATATCTAGAAAGGTTCAGAGGAATTGCACATGAAGTGTGCCAAGCAGAAAGGTGTCTGAAGACCCCCTCCCCCCATTGACATGTTATTGGCGAGAGAAAATCCTCACTCACTCACGGGACAAAGCTAGTATTTCATTGTGCTCATGCTGTAGCTCATTAGTAAGCAGAAACAAATACATTGCCAGGGATCTGAAGTGCAGAGTCAGAAAAGATAAATTTCAGGAATTTTTTTTTGAGACAAAGTCTTACTCTGTTGCCCAGGCTAGAGTGCTGTGGCCTGAGCCTAGCTCATAGCCACTTCAAACTACTGGGTTTAAGTGATCTTTGTGCCTCAGCCTCAGGAGTAGCTGGGACCGCACGCACACGCCACAATGCCTAGCTAATTTCTCTATTATTTTTTAAAATTTATTTTATTTTTTATTTCAAATTAATATGAGAGTACAAATTTTTAGATTACATTGTTCTCTTACATTCTTAAAAAAAGCTGGCGACTTTACATCTTTTACATTTATCTGGATGGAGTTGAAACACATACTATTGTTTTTTTTTTTTAAGTAAAGATGGAGTTTTGCTTTTTTTTTTTTTTTCAGTAAAGATGAGGTTTTGTTCTTGCACAACATGGTCTTAAACTCTTGAGCTCAAGTAGTACACCTGCCACGGCCTCCCACAGTGCTGGGATTACAGGTGTGAGCCTATGCCTTCCCAATTTCAGTGATTTTCAATTTGATTACACAAAAAATGAAATAATTTCTGGAATTATTTGGAGGGTATGATAAATAAAACTGGTGTAAAAAATGGTAATTATGCATTATTTATTGATAGAGCTACACTTTTTTTTTTTTAACACTCTAGTGGATTAGCCTGAGCTAGAGCTGTGATTTTAATGGTTTCTGGGATGAATAAGAAAAATCCCAATTCAAAGTTGGCTCATGCGTGAAAACATGAATTGGCCAGAAATCCCTGTGCATCGTGAAGAGCAGAAGCTGCACCCTGGGAGCCGGGGGCCAGGACCTGGCCTGTTGACATGCTTTGTTTGCAGCCCTCATAATTTTGGCTTGTGCTGTGTTTTTTAAACAGTTGATTTGTGTGCCAATAAGCCTACATAAAATACTTCCATTTTCACCTTCTTTTTAAAAGATCTTGCAACACTAGCTCACATTCCCATGTGGTAACATTTTATTGTTGTCTACTTGAGATAAGGCAGGTACACTTCAGTCTACCATAGACCCATCTCTCTCTATAGTGACTGTCCTCTAACCACTGCACTCATTTATTTGGGATTTTGTCATCCATGTTGCTAAAGAATGAAAAAATAATACTTTGAATAATAGGACTCTGGGTTAAATTTGCTTTGTATTTCTCCTACATACCCAGAAAGACCTTGATTAATGGATTGATGAAGAAAGCAGAAGAATCTACAAAAAACACTCTTAGATACTTTCTTGGTCTAGCAGACTGGTGAAAAGGTTTGTTGCTGAAACGGGCTCAGATTTTAGCAAGAATGCAGCATCCCACAGTGTCAGAACTCAGGAGGTGACAGTTAGTTAATGGAAGAAAACACAGAGAAGATAACAGGTCAATGAAGTGGAAAAAGTGATCAGAAGGAGAAATTTAGGAGAGAGATTGAAATTTAAAACAAAAACAAATAAGAAACAAACACAAAAAATCCCACAGATACCCTGGACCAAAATTGACAATGAATGAAGTGCAATACAGGAATAAAAGGGAACAAAGAAAGCGTAAGAAATGTATGGGATAGCATTAAAAAGGCGAACTTTTGAAAAATAAATGGGTAGAAAGATTATTTTTTTAAAAAGTCAGAAAACTTTCCAAACCTGGAAAGAGATATAAATACCCCGGTATCGGAAGGTCAAAGGTCTCCAATGAGATTCAATCTAAATAAGACTAACCCAAAACATGTTATGATCAAATTGCCAAATATCAAAGACAAAGAGAGGATGCAGGAACTAGCAAGAGAAAAGAAAATAACATCTGCCCAAGCATCAGAGTGTTCAGCAGAAATTCTGCAGGGCAGGAGAGAGTGGGATGTGGATCACACCTACAATCCTAGCACACTGGGAGGCCAAGGCAGGTGGATTGCTCGACATCAGGAGTTTGAGACCAGCCTGAGCAAGAGTGAGAGCCCATCTCTACTAAAAATAGAATAACTAGTCGGGCGTTGTGGCAGGTGCTTCTGGTTTCTTCTACATGGAAATCTGAGGCAGGAGGATCACTTGAACCCAGGAGTTTGAGGTTGCTGTGAGCTATGATGATGTTATGGTACTCTACCCAGGGCAACAGACACTCTGTCTCAAAAAAAAAAAAAAAAGTGCCAAAGGAAAAAAAGACAAAGTTCTCAACCAAAAATACAGTGCTCAGACAATGAAGAGATAGTCTTTTCCATAAAAACACATGTTGGTGTTTATCACTATAAGAGCTGTCTTTCAAAAAATTCCAAAGAGAGTTTCTCAACTTGAAGGGAAGGGATACCAAAGAGTAACATGAAAATGTCTAATTTACAAAATTTACTGGTTAAAACTGAACTCAGTCAAATTTAGAATATTGTTATGGGGATGTATAAATCCCATATAGCTTTAGTATAAATTTTAAAGATGAAACTATTAAAAATAGTAATAACCTCAATAATTTCTAAGGAATATGCAATATAAAAAGGTATAAATTATAACATCAGAAATTGAGGATGAGGCAATAGGGTAAGTGTTCAGTTCTTTTTTCTTTTTTGTCAATCAAGGTTGGTATCAGCTTAAAATAACCTCTTTTAATGATAAGTTGTTTTTGTAAGCTTCATGATACTCAGAAAGCAAATGCCTAGGGTAGACAATAAAAGCAAGAATGTGCAGCATACCACTGGGGGGGAAATCACTTAGTCATAAAGGAAGACAGTAATAGAGAAAGAAATGAAGGATCTATAAAACAACTAGAAAAATAAGTGAACAGAATGGCAATAGAAAGTCTTTACCCATCAGGGATTACCTTGAATATAAATGGGTTAAATTCTCTAACCAAAGAGAATGGCTGAGTGGATTAAAAAACATGTTCCAACTGTCTGCTACCTAGAACAGACCTTCTTCACCTGTAGGGATACACAAAGAAGGGATGGAATAAGATATTCATTATATGGAAACCAGAAGGGGACAAAATAAAATAGACTTTAAGTCAAATACTATAAAAAGAGACAAAGGGGGAAATCTAGCAGGATGATATAGCAATTGTAAATATATAGCACTCGATGTCAGAGACCCTGTATGTGGAAAGCAAATAAAGTGGCACCTCCACAGTTGACCCCTCCCTGCACTGACCACCTCCTTAATTTAACCTCCTTGATTTTCGTAGGCCAGACAGGTACCATGTGTAGATATGAGCACAACAGGCTAATTCCTTGTGTTGACTGCCTCCATATGCTGTCCAGTTGGTTAGTCCCTTAGGTGGTCAACGTACACAGGTTCTGCTGTCTTAGTAGATTCTCAAATGAAAGCAGACCGTGAGACAGTAACAACATGGAGCTGCGACAGCCCCTTGCAGCAACAGTCGGTTCATCCAGACACAAAATAAAGATACACCAGGCTTAAACTACACTCCATACCAACCGGAACTCACTGACATATGCAGAACAGTCCGACAGGCAACAGCCGCAGGAGACACGTTTGTAAGTGCACGGAATGTTCTCCAAATGTTGGAGGTCACAAAACAAGTCCTAACAAATTTAAAAAGATTGAAATCATTTTAAATATCTCTTATGACCATGAGTTGTGTTACAAAACTAACTCATTAATGAGAAAAATTCCAGAAAATTTCCAAATACATAGAGATTAAACAGCATGCTCCTGAACAACCAGTTGGTCGAGGTCCTTCATATATACATGCACAGAGAGGTAAGATTACTGGATCAGTGGTATTTATAATTTTAATTTTTGGAGGAGCTTCTATACTCTTTGACTTAATAGTTGTACTTATTTGGGGGCACAATGTTTTTTTCCAAGTATTTCCCTTGCTAGATTGTCATCGTCTCAAATTTTAATGATTATAACAATGAACTCCAGGTATCTCTTCTTGCACGTTTCATACTGGACTTAACTGACTTTCGGGAACATATACCTATGTATATGTTCTTGGGGATCTTCAAATTTTGCCCCAAAGAATTTTGTTTTGTGTCGTAATTTTGATGATAATCTTAATAATTATGTATATTTTGAATAACCTGGATGCAGCCGAAAGATATATAGAACAAATGTGTGACCCAAAGGGGTCTATCGTTCTATTCTGAAAAATGAGCTTTGGATATAGAATGCTATATTATGAGTTGGTGGAAATTTTGACATAAACCAGACATTATTACATATAATAATTCAATAAATAATTTATTCATGCCTTCAACACTATGCATGGAAAGCTCAGGAGAGCATTTCTCTTCTCTTATTGTCTAGCAGACATTAAGCAAATGATTATTATATATTTAATTATGTCTGCCTTAGAATATTCATAGAAATTCAAGCTCACTGATGTTCACTAACAGATATTAATATTTCAGAAGACAGATCCATGATACATCTTCACTATAGAATTGCAAATAGGGCCAGAATTAATCCACTTATCAGTAGTTCCTTCCCGAGTGTTAACACTCTTCCTTAAGATGCTAAAATAAGTCACACGTTTATTTTTAGTTAGTTATCTACCAGTTTTGCTTATATTCAGCTACAATTGTATGAAACTTCCAAGGCTGTGATCTTCTGGATAGGTTGTGTGTGCTACTTCACAATTGCATATAATTAGTAATATAATGCATGATCTCAGATGAAAATGATAATAGTCCTATTTCATTTTTCTAAACAATCATGAATGCTTAGGAAAGAAGTCCTTTTAGAAGACGATATTTTAGCTGGAAAATTGATGAATGCCTGGTGCTGAATAAATTACCTTAAAAACATAGGAGTGATTAATTTGAATATAACGGAAGCATTGATAGAAAAGTAGTCATTTGTGATAAAGATGATTTTCCCTATTATGTGTGTTGTAAAGATCCCCCATGGGAAATGATCCCCGTCAATAAAAGAGAGGGTGAAACTTAAATAGGTAATGATTTTCTTTCCAATTTTAAGTATGTACATCAAGGGGCAAAACGAATTTCTTTATTAATTATATACTTTGTATGAAATATCATCACCATGGATAGAATGTTTATATGACTTTAAAATTTTTTTAAATAAAATTTATGTATTTTTGTAATGATGTCACTTAACTAAATAGGGTTTTTGAATGAATCTAATCGATGGCTTTTGCAGATTGAAGTGTATACGAACCAGATTAATATGATTTCTCCGTGTTTCAGTGAATGGCTCTCTTCTATATTTAGCAAGTTTAAATATAAAATTCTCCCAAAGTGCGGGTCTAATTCTACCCCCTGCACTTGGCTGGAGATGAGCCCTACATTGTTTAGGAACTGCAGGAAACCCCTCTTTTTTCTTCTGGAATGATTGTCTTTGAATCCATTTAAATAGGACTTGAGAAAATAATCTTTAACATTATATGGGGATCAATTTATTGATAAGGCCGCTTCATTACATTTTTTAAAAAAGGTAGAAAAGACTGCAGTTGAAAGAAGAGAAGGAAGGGGGCGGGAGAGAGTTTCTGCTGGCTGAAACTGCTGCTCCTCTTTGGTAATGGGTGAGTAAACCATGTTACAGGTGAGCTGTTTGTCCTGCGACATCTACCTTCCCTGCTCCCTTCCTCACTCCGTACGTGACCCTTTCATCCAATTATGGCTGAGAAAAATATAAAAGCTTCTTATCCTTTTAACATATGGACTCAGGCACAGAAATTCTATCTAAAATTCTATTTTGTTCTCTTGTCGTGAAAGCAGGTTTCAGGGCACAAGATCAATTCTCAGGGACTTTTGTTATGCTAATAGACAAGGAAACAGAACTTTAGAAATGTCTCTAATAAACTATTCTTTCTGAAGGGGGAATGTTTTCAAAATGAATTTTATATTTTTACACATAAGAGGAAATTATGCTTTTCTTCCTTTAGTGTATTTATACGAAAAATGAATAAACCCAAAGGGCTTCATTTGTATTGCTATTTCCTAACATTACAGCTTTAGTGGTTAAGATTTTCAGTATTTTTAGCAAAGAAATATTTAGAAAATTTATTCATTCATATCTGGCTTAACATATCATGGTTCTCTAAAAGGTAGAGTATATAACTGTTTGCCAAATGTGTGCACTGTTCACAAATACCAGTTTCTCTTGGGTTAAGTGGTAGCAGAGAGAATTCAGCGCCATATCCATCACGTAGCTCGTGGAGCTTACCTGTTAATGTGTCTCTTCTTGCCCCATTTCACATTTCTTAACGTATAGTCTCTCATTTCTCCATTTCCTTCTGTGGTGGATTATTTTCTATAGAAACCAGTAAAAATAACTGATTTTCATTTTCTATTATGAGATTTTTTTTTCTATTATGAGAATTATAATATGTATTATAATAAATACTAAAGGGATTACCACTGTGAGTCATCTGTGGTATGAAATGGAATAGCACCAATATCTTTAGAGCTACTTATTATCATCCTGTGATCTCATTACCATCTTTCCCACTGTCTCTTTCCTGAAATATGTCACTTGGCTTTGGGGACTTGACTTTTACTTGAATTCTTCTTAGTTTAGTACTCCAGCTTCTAAGTGAAGTGCCCCAAGTCTTAATCCATAGGCTTCCTCTTCTGTTTATCTGAAGTCACCTGCTAAGTGATCTAATGAAGCTTCACTTTTCTGAAAACCATCACTACATTGAGGTTTGCCATATTCAAATTGCCAACCCCAAATTTTCCTTTTGACACTAGACTTCTATACTCACAAAAATGGAGAAGCAAGAATCCAATATACTTGATTCTAATATGAAGGCAGTAGATGAACTAATACAAGGTGGGAGTGTGGGGAGATGAGGGACCAGGGAGAGAGGAGTTTTTGGCTGGGGCTGGGTTTGAACACCTCCAGCATATGGGGCTGGTGTCCTACCCTTTTGAGCCACAGGTGCTGCCCCAATTCTCCTATATCTTCCTGAAATCTGCTAATTATCTACTAAATTTCTCTATGTAAATGGCTAACAGCTGGTTTGGAGTTAATATTATATAATAAAGAGATTAGGGTGCAAGATGGCAGAAGAAAAACCTCCCGTAATCATCTCGCACATACACCAAACTCAAAAACTATCCAGGGAAGCAAGCCCCTTCAGAAAAACAAGAAATCAAGCTAGTGATTAGAGGACCAGTTACAACCAGTTTCACAACATTACAAGGGAAAAAGCACTGAAAGGGCAAAAAAGACAATCTTTCATTGCCTATAGCACCCCTCCCCTATCCTTTGGCCGTGCCACACCAGTACAATGAGAGGAGAGAAAATCTGTTTGCCCAGGGAGGAAGAGTGAAGTGATTGTGGGACTTTGCATCCAAACTAAGGTTTGATCTCAAAGAGGCACACACAGCCCTGGCCAGATTCTGCCAGTGCCCATGGAGGGGGCATTTAGACCAGTTCAACCAGAAGGACATCCTCTGCCCTGAATCTTGAGTTCCAGCTAGCATCACCAATGGCTGACAAAAAGGCAGCTTGGGACCAGTATTGAATTTGTAAGGCATCTAGGCCACAAAGGCTACAGTGCTTGGAAAATTCCTACAGCTGTGGTGAAGTAGGGCCAATGGATTTGGGATGCGTGTTACCCAGTGAGACAACAGAGGTGCTGGCCAACCCAGTGTCTGGGTAATGCCACTCAGGCAGAGTGCTCTTCCACCACAGGTAGGGGAAGGGAAGGAGCCAGAGGGTATTACTCTACACCTTGGGCACCAGCTCAGCCACAGTAAAACAAAGTACTAAGCAGACTCCTGAAGGCCCTGAGTCCAGGCCTTGGTTCCTGGAAGGCATTTCTGACCCACCCTGGGCCAGAAGGGAGCGTGCTGACTTGGAGGAGAAGACCCCATCATGGCAAGTTTCACCACTTGCTGACTAAAAAGCCTTTGGGCTTGAATAAACGTAGATGGCCAGGTAACTGTCACGATGGGAATTGCATAAGACTGGGGTGGCTTCAGGTGGGACCTAGTGTTGGTGGCCACATCTCTCTTCCTCCAACAGACCAGCACAGAGAGTGAGAGATTGTATCTGGTAATCTAGTTAATTCTCCTATATATCTTTTTTTTTTTTTGCAGTTTTTGGCTGGGGCTGGGTTTGAATACCACCAGCATATGGGACGGGCGCCCTAACCTTTTGAGCCATAGGTGCTGCCCCAATTCTCCTATATCTTCCTGAAATCTGCTAAGGTAGTGACCTGGGCTCGGGGTACCCCCACTGCTGATATTCGGCTGTAGTGACCAAATACTTAGATCACTACACCTAATTCACTTTGAATACCTGCAAAACCTCAAGGATAGGTGCAAACAAGTCCAGAATGCTAAGATTAAAGTATATACCTAGCTCTTCAATGCCTAGACATTGACACAAGCCTCAAGAACATCCAGGGAAACATGATGTCACCAAACAAACTAGATGAGGTACCAGTGACCATTTATGGGGTGAGGGAGACATGTGAGCTGTCAGATGAAGAATTCAAAACAAGTTCCTGAAGGAGCTCAGTGAACTTCAAGACAAGGAGAATAAATTTAGAAGCCTATCAGAGAAATTTAACAAAGAGATTCAAATTAAACAAAAAGCAGAAATTCTAGAGCTGAAGAATTCCATGGACAAACTGAATTACGTATCAGAGTCTCTAAGGAGCAGAATTGACCAAGAAGAATAAAGAACAGGTGAGCATGAAGATAGGCTGTTTGAAAATATATAGTTAGGAAAGAAAAAAGAAAGAAAGAAAAGAATCGAGCTAGAAAATAGCTTCAAAAGGGCAAATCTAAGAGCTGTTAGCTGCCCTAAAGGGGAGGTAGGGAGAATAACTGGGGTAGTAACTTATTCAAAGAAATAGTAACAGAGCAAACTAGACCTCCCATTTGATCCTGTAATCCCATTGCTAGGTATCTACCCAGAATGAAAAAAAATTTGTTTTGCCATAAGCACATTTGCACTAGACTGTTTATCATAGCTCAATTTACCATCGCCCAAATGTGCAAACAGACTAAATGCCCACCAACCTAGGAATGGATTAATAAGCTGTGGTATATGTACACCATGGAATACTATTCCACTAAATAAGACGCAGGCTTTACATCTTTTGTATTAACCTGGATTGAGTTGGAAAACATTCTTCTTAGTAAAGCATCACAAAAATGGAGAAGCAAGAATCCAATATACTTGATTCTAATATGAAGGCAGTAGATGAACTAATACAAGGTGGTAGTGTGGGGAGATGAGGGACCAGGGAGAGAGGAGGAGAGAGGTGGGCGGGGTGACAGTGTATGGCACACCTCTTGGGGTGAGACACAATTATAACAGGCACTTTATCTAACAAGTGCAATCAGTGTAACTTAATTCTTTGTACCCTCAATGAAAGAAAGAGAAAGAAATAGTAATAGAGAACTTTACAAACCTAAAGAAACATATCAGCAGTTACAGGACAGTCTAGAACACCAGGCAGCTTTAACTCAAACAAGCCAACGCCTCAAGGCATTTAATAAACAAGTTACCAAAGCTGGTGGAAAAAGAAAAGATCCTGAGAGAAGCAAGAAAAAAGAAACAACAGCATTTAAAGACGTTGCAAAAGAGCTGGTAGCAGACTTCTCCCTGGAAACCTTGCAGGGGAAGAGAGAATGGCATGATGGAGTCAAAGTGCTGAAGGGAAAAAACAAACAAACAGCATCAACAAAAAAACACTTTAACCCCAGCATATCATGTCCTGCAAAAATATGCTTTAAACATGTAGGAGAAATGACTTCCCCAGAAAAACAGAAGCTGAGGGATTTCACTCAGCTCTGTCCTATAAGAAATGCTAAAAGGAATTCTGCAACATGAAAGAAAGGGCAAAAATGAACAAGAAGAAGTCAACTGAAGGTGTATAATTCCCTGCTAACAGTCCGTAAACAAATAGAGAATACTCTGTTGCCATAACTGTGTGTACGAACCACTTACGTCTGGAGTAGGAAGAGTAAAGGCAAACCCATCACAAATAACTACAACGACTTTTTGAGAGATAGAGAGTATAAAAATAGATGGATGACAAACAAGTAAAAGTTCATTTTTTTCTTTAAACATGATTTTTAAAGATTTTTTGTTATTCAGGTTATTTCTTGTTTTTTATTCAGGTTATTTCTTCTGTGATTTATGATTTAGCTTTTGAAATTTATTATGATCTATGTTTACTAGTTAATGGCTGTAACTTTGGGGATGGGTTTTTATATGTATGTCTTTATTTTTTCCTGTTCTTATTATGTTTCGCCACGAGAAATAATCACAAATGTGTTGACATTTTCAGGAAAAGCATGTAACATCTTTAGACATTCTTTTTAGTACTGGAGTTAAGTGTGCACTCATACAACCTCCCCAATCACACCACTTTTTGTTGACGCAGGCATCCAAGACTTATGGCACTTTGTTTTTAGACTAAATTCACTTGAATGGTTGGCACAAGGAGTACGTGGCTTAATAAAATACCAGAAAGAATACTCCCATCTCAGAACATAGTTTATAAACTTTGGGTGGGCAGATGTTTTTGTGAGAGGGTGAACAGATACCAAAAATGAAAATGTAATAGACTGAAAATACCACTGGTTTCTGTAGACAACTCATCTTAGAATAATATTTTTTCCAGCTTTATTGAAGCATAAATCAACAAATAAAAACTATATGGATTTAAAATGTACACTATTGGCTCGGCACCTGTGGCTCAATCGGCTAGGGCGCCAGCCACATACACCTAAGGTGGCAGGTTCAAATCCCCAGCCCGGCCCGCCAAACAACAATGACGGCTGCAACCAAAAAATGGCCGGGCGTTGTGGCGGGCGCCTGTGGTCCCAGCTACTTGGGAGGCAGAGGCAGGAGACTCGCTTGAGCCCAGGAGTTGGAGGTTGCTAT
>CAUYQV010181064.1:0-15608 GCA_963574575.1 Galagoides demidoff
TAGCAGTGTACATTAATACTATCATAGAGTACGGTGTACTGTTTCTGTATACAATTTGAAATACTTTCATCCAACTGGTTACCATAGCCTTCATGTCTTTTTCTTAGTTACTGTGTTAAGACATTTATATCCTACATTTAGGGAGATTCACATGTACCCTTATAGGATGAACCATAGGCGTGATCCCACCAATCACCTTCCCTCCATCTACATTATTTTCAAAGAGAAATAAAAAAGGTATTTGGGCTTAACTCACCAATTTGTCTCTAGTTATCTGGCCTTTCAAGGGATATAATTAGGAGACAAGCAGGCAAATCGCAGGTGATAAATTTACACTAGCATACTTCTTTTCCTTTTTCTTTCTTTTTTTGATACAGGGTCTCAGTCTGTACGCTGGTTAGAGTGCTATGCCATCATAGCTCACAGCAACCTCAAACTCTCAGGCTCAAGAGCCTTACCTCAGCCTCTGGAGTAGCTGGGTCTACAGGTACCCACCACAATAATGGCTTAGGTTTTTCTGTTCTTTGTAGAGATGGAGTCTCGCTGTTGCTCAGGCTGATCTCAATGTCCTGAGCTCAGGCAGTCCACCCACCTTGGCCATCCCGAGTGCTAGGGTTATAAGCATGAGCCACCGTGCCTGGTGTAGCATACTTCCTTTTCAAAGCCCTTGAATTCCTTCCTGTGGGTCATGCTGGAGGATTTCTAGGGTGTCAGCATCTAGTCTAGATTTGAGTTAATCAAATCAGTAAAGTAATTGAAATACACTGTGATGCTCCAGGCAACAAAGACAAACTCCATCATCTTTGGTAGAGCATCACCAATACCCCAGTGTCTGGGACATAAAAAATTAACAGATTCCCACAATTCTCCTGGGATCTTCCATACTGTCTTTGCATTTGCCCAACCCCCTGAGACATGCTGAGGCTTAATTCTGGTTGCAGGTCGACAGTGAATGAAAGATGAGGCATGAAGGGAAGTGTCTTCCTCCAGAACATGCACAGGAAAGAAAGAACAGTTTCATTAGACCAAGGGTGGAGTGAGGACCTGCTTCCTTTGGCCAGGGATGAGTTGCTTTCAGCAGGATCAAATACACCCTTCAGTTTCAGTCTGCAATTTTGAAGGAGGAGTGAGGAGGAACTTTTTGAAGTGACAAATTACAAAATTGTTCCTTACACTTTTGTAATTTATCCAAGGTTGTAAAATGCAGCACCTCTACCTGCTAGGTCCTACCCTTCCTTACTGTTCGAGAATAAAATTCATGTAGTTCCCCAGAAGCTCACTGTCAGTGAGCTCTTTGTTCCAGGTGAACGCTGGCTATAACTGACAATCTTTGTTTCCTTACAGATCATCGAGGGTTCAGCACCACTCTTGGAACACACACTGGAGCTTCTCCATTGCCTCTTGCCCTATGCCTGCCAGATTATTGGTATGTACTCATCACAAGAAATAGAATGGGAATATGTAAGATTTGGTTCTTTCAAAGATCTTTCACATAAATAATCCCATAGGGTCTTTCATCATTATCTGAAGCAAGTGAGATAGTAGGATAGTTAATATCTATGTTTTATAGCTGCAGTCACCACCCCCCAGGCTGTTGACTGGTACCAGTCTGTGGCCTGTTAAGAACCACACTGCACAGCAGGAGGTGAATGGCAGATGACTGAATGAAGTTTCATTTGTATTTACAGCTGCTCCCCATCACTCACATCACCACCCGAGCTCCACCTCCACCTCCTCTGTTGTGTGTATGTGTGTATATGTGTGTGTATATAGTGCCAAAAATGTGTACGAATTTTAAAAGGTGTTATCTACGTATTATTTTTCTAAGTTGATTGAATTACAGTAGCAATGTGTAGTGAGACGTTTGCTCAAAAGATGGAATTAATCAAATGAATGCTAGCATCACCATGCAAAAAGCATAAATAGGTATAGCTTTTTCTCTTAAAATGTGTGTGTGTGTGTATATATATATTACAGTATTATTACAATTTCTTTTTCAATCATCAGTTGATGGATGCTCAGGTTAATTCCAAGTCTTTGCTATTGTGAATAGTGCTGAAACAATTACACGTGAGGAATTACAAAATTGTTCTTTACACTTTTCTAATTTATCCAAAGGTAGCTTTTTGGTAGAATGATTTCTTTTCTTTTGGGTATACACCCAGTATGGGATTTCTGGGTTGAATGGTAGTCTTATTTTTACTGCTTTGAGAAATCTCCATACTGATTTCCATAGAGAATGTACTAATTTACATTCCCACCAAGACTGTGTAAGTGTTCCCTTTTCTCTGCATCCTTGACATCATCTACTATTTTTTGAGATTTTAATAATAGCTATTCTGAATAGTGTAAGATGGTATCTCATTGTGGGTTTTTTTTTATTTCAGGTTATTGTGAGGGCACAAACAACCCAGTCACAACTTTTGAATTTGTTAGGAAGAGTCCCTATTGTAGTTGTGTCCCACACCAGTCCCAAAGGTGTGCTATCCACCAGTACCTTGTGCCCTTTAAGTGAGAGCACACCAATTCCCCCTCTGCTCCCCCCCTCAGTCCCCTCCCTCCAACTTGAATAAAATTAAGTTTTTTCTGTTTGTTTTTGAGACAGAGTCTCACTATGTCACCCTTGGTAGAGTGCTGTGGCATCACAGCTCACAGCAATCTCAAACCCTTGGGCTTAAGCAATTCTCTTGCCTCAGCCCCCGAAGCAGCTGGGACCACAGGTGCCCACCACAATGCCTGGCCATTTTTTTGTTGCAGTTGTCATTGTTGTTTAGCTGGCCCAGGCCGGGTTCAAATCCACTAGCCTCCATATATGTGGCTAGCACCGTAACCACTGTGCTAGGAGCACCAAGCCTTACGTTTTTCTTTTATGTGGGTGTGTATTAGATCATCTACTGGCTTTATAATAAAATTGAGTACATTGGATAATTGCTTTTCCATTATTGAGATACCTTACTAAGAAGAAGGTGTTTCAACTCCATCTAAGTTAATACAAAAATTGTAATGTCACCATCTTTTTTTTTTTTTGACACAGTCTCCCAAGATGTTGCCCTGGGTAGAGTGCTATGGCATCACAGCTCACAGCAACCTCAAACTCTTGCGTTAAAGCCATCCCCTTGCCTCAGCCTCCCATTAGCTGGGACTACAGGTGTCCACCACAATGCCCGGCTATTTTTTTTTTCTTATTGCAGTTGTCATTGTTGTTTTTGCTGGCCTGGGCTGGGTTTGAACCCACCAGCCTCAGTTTATGTGGCCAGCACTATACCCACTGAGCTATGAGTGCTGCCCAATGTCACCATCTTTTATTACAGCTAAATAGTATTTTATGGTATACGTATACCACAGCTTGTTAATTCATTCCTGAGTTGATGGGCATTTAGGTTGTTTCCTCATCTTGGTGATTATAAACTAAGCTTCAATAAACATTATAGTGCAAATGTATTTATGATAAAATAGTTTTTTTCCTTCTGGGTAGATGCCTAGAAGGTCAAATGGGAGGTCTAATCTGAGTTCTTTGAGAACTCACCACACTTCTTTCCAAAGAGGCTTATTAGTTTTCAGTCCTACCAAAAGTATAAAAGTGTCCCCTTCTCTCCACACCTGCACCAGCATCAACAACTCTTGGACTTTGTGATGTGGGCTATTCTCACTGGGGTTAGTTGATATCTCAGGGTGGTTTTGATTTGCATTTCTCTGATGATTAGGGACAATAAGCACTTTTCCATGTGTTTGTTAGCCATTCATCTGTCTTCCTCAGAGAAGGTTCTATTCATGTCTCTTGCCTAATGATACATGGGATTGTTTGCTTTTTTGTTGTTGTTGATTAATTTGAGTTCTCTATAGATCCTAGTTATCAAACCTTTGTCAGATTTGTAATATGCAAATATTTGTTGTCATTCTGAAAATTGTCTATTTGCTTTAATTGTTGTGTCCTTAGCTGTGCAAAAGATTTTCAGTTTAATGAAGTCCCATTTGTTTATGTTTGTTGTTGCTGTGATTGCCACTGAAGTCTTCTCCATAAAATCCTTTCCCAGGCTGACATCCTCAAGAGTTTTCCCCACACTTTCTTCTAGGATTTTTATCATTTCATGTCTCAGATTTAAATGTTTTACCCATCTTGAGTCAATTTTTGTAAGTGATGAAAGATGTGGGTCCAATTTTTGTCTTTTATATGTGATTATCCAGTTCTCCCAAAACCAATTATTGAACAGGGATTCTTTCCCCAGTATATGCTTTTGTTTGGTTTATCAATGATGAGATAGTTATAAGAGATTGGTTTCATCTCTTGGTTTTCTATTGGTTCCATATGCCTACGTGTCTATTTTTGTGCCAGTACCATGCTGTTTTGATCACTGTGGACTTGAAGTCTGGTAAAGTACTGCCTCTGGTGTTGTTATTACTAAAAATTGCCTTGGCTATACGGGTTTTAATCTCTGGTTCCATACAAAATGAAGAAATAGGGTGGCACCTGTGGCTCAAGGAGTAGAGTGCCAGCCCCATATACCAGAGGTGGCAGGTTCAAACCCAGCCCCAGCCAAAATGAAGAAATATTTTTTTGAGTTCTTCAAAGTATGTTGTTGATATTTTGATGGAAATTTTATTTTATCTGTAGATGGTTTGGGGAAGTATAGACATTTTAACAATGTTGATTCTTCTCAGCCATGAGCATGGTATGTTTTTCCATTTGTTGATGTCTTCTACTATTTCTTTTCTTAAGATTTCATAATTCTCTTTGTAGAGGTCCTTCACCTCTTTTGTTATGTATATTCCTAGGTATTTCATTTTCTTTGAAGCTACCATCAAGGGAGTTGTATCTTTTATCAGCTTCTTGACTTGGCTGTTATTGGTGCATACAAGGCTACTGATTCATGGACATTGATTTTATACACTGAGATGTTACTGTATTTCTAGATTACTTCCAGGAGTCTTGTGGTTGAGTCTTTAAAGAGAAGAAATTTGACCTCCTTTGCCCCCATTTGGATGTTCTTTATATCCTTCTCTTGCCTGATTGCATTAGCTAGAATGTCCAGTACTATGTTGAATAGTAGTGGTGATAGAGGACATCCTTGTCTGGTTCCAGTTCTAAGTGGCAAAGCTTTTAGTTTCTCCCCCTTCAGTATGATATTAGCTGTCAGTTTGTCATAGCTTCAATCAGTTTAAGAAATGTGCCACCTATGCCTATTTCCTTAAGTGTTCTTGTTAGAAAAGGATACTAAATTTTATCAAATGCTTGTTCTGCATCTCTTGAGAGGATCATATGGTCTTTGTTTTTGTGTCTATTATTATGGTGCAGTACCTTTATGGATTTGCATATGTTAAACCAGCCTTGCATCCCTGGGATGAAGCCTATTTAATCATGATCTATGATTTTTTTAATGTGTAGCTGTAATCTATTGGCTAAGGTTCTACTGAGTATTTTTTCATCAATATTCATTAGTAAAATTGGCCTGTAGTTCTCCTTTGTAGTTGGGTCCTTTCCTGGTTTTGGTATCAGGGTGATGTTTGCTTCATACAATGTGTTGGGGAAGGTTTCTTCCTTCTCAATGTTTTGGAATAGGTTGTGCAAGATAAGTACAAGCTCATCTTTAAAGGTTTGATAGAATTCTGATGTGAAGCCATCTAGTTGAGGGCTTTTTTGATGGAAGATTTTTTTTATTGTTGTCTTCTATCTCAGTGCTTGATATTGGTTGTTTAAGAGATCTATTTTTTCTTGGTTAAGTGTAGGGAGATGGTATGAGTCCGGGTATTGGTCCATTTCCTCCACATTGTCAAATTTCTGAGTGTAGAGCTTTTGTAGTAGTCAGAGATAATCTCTTGTATCTCCAATGACCAACCCAGTCCAAAATTAAAATACTGTAGAACAGACCTTTCCTGTCTCCAACCCTCCACAGGAGAGCTAGTCAACAAACTGGCCTCTGTTTGCACCAAACACCTGCCTTCCATGTCGGTTTTCCTCAGCTCCAGACCTCCTTGTTGGCTGCTAAAGTCTCCTGCTACTTCACTGTGCCACCTGAGTGATGTTTCTGTGCATATTCCCCCAGCCAGAGGTGGGTGACATTCACTTTTTCCTGTCTTATCATGAGTAGACAGCAAGGCAATGTCTCTTGTCTGACATCTTTTTTTTTTTTAGAGATTGTATATTTATTTATTCATTTATTTATTTATTTATTTTGAGACAGAGTTTCACTATGTCACCCTGAGTAGAGTGCCATGGTGTCACAGCTCACAACCATCTCAAACTCTTAAGCTTAAGCAATTCTCTTGCCTCAGCCTCCCAAGTAGCTGGGACTACAGGAGCTTGCCACAATACCCGGCTATTTTTTTTGTTGTTGCAGTTTTTTTGTTTTTGTTTTTGTTTTTTGCCAGGGCAGTGCTTGAACCCACCACCTCCGGTATATGAGGCCTGCGCCCTACCCTTGAGCCATAGGTGCCGCCCCCAGCTATTTTTTTGTTGTAGTTGTCATTGTTGTTTGGCAGGCCCAGGCTAGGTTCAAACCTGCCAGCTCTGGAGTATGTGGCTGGTGCTCTGCCCCTCACTGTGGTTTCAATATTTATTTAATTGATGATTAGTGATGTTGATCATTTACATATATATTTTATATATTTCCCGCTCATTGTCTATTTCTGTTGACAATGCTATTATGCTTTGTTTACTGTTCCTACCCTCTGCTCTCAATTCTGGCTATACACTTTACTCACACTCTGAATGCTAGAATAACTTTGTCATGTGCATGCCTCTTCAGTGGGGCCCTTTCGGGAAGTTTCAAACCTGGATAATTTCCTTAACAACACTTCTGACCCTTGATAAATATTTTGTATTTTTGCACCACCAAATTTTCGAATTAACAGACTGCTCTTACTGCAATTTTCTGTCTACTTTGTAGTCATAGGCAACTCCATCTAGTCTTTCAATTTATTGTTTTAGGCATGTCTCAGTGACCACCCTTTCAGCTTTCTCAACTTCAAAGGGTTGTCCAAACTCCAGAGGACACATATCAGGCTCAAAGTAGTTAGTTCTCTTGAAATCTTTTAATTTGGCTTGAAGATTGGGGGAGTAAGGAGAGAAATGCACAGTGTTATGACAATCTTCAATCTTCAAAGTATTTCTCATTCATTAGTTATCTTCCTGATCACTCTCATCTTCCCAGATGCAACTCCTAGCCTGCTACTAGATGGAGGCTAATAGTGAGCTGGGAGTCGCAGAACCTGTTTCAAGATGTATTAAACATGTCTTCCATTAGATAATCTAATATTTCTATTTTGATTGATGAATATTTGCCATGTATATTTTTCAGTAACAATTTTGGGACAAAAAAATTTCCAATTAGGCATTCTGCTTCATGAATAAGAGACACAAACATTAATACACAAAAAGATACAAATCCTGGCTCAAATAGCCTAATCTTTTAAAAATACCAATAGTTTCATTTTTGCTTTTTTTGTTTGTTTTTGAGACAGAATCTCTGGGTAGAGTGTCGTGGCATCATAGCTCATAGCAACCTAGAACTCTTGGGCTTAAGCAATTCTCTTGCCTCCCAAGTAGCTGGGACTATAGGCATCCGCCACAACACTTGGCTATGTTTTGGTTGCAATTGTCATTGTTGCCCCTAGCAGGCCTGGGCCAAGTTCAAACCTGCCACCCTAGGCACCCTGCCAACTGAGCTATGGGTGCTGCCAAAAAAATACCAATAGTTTTATGCAGAGTTATAATGCACATGATAATCTGTGATACTGTCGTCTATTCAAGTCCTAGAAAATAGCACAAGTTGGTCCAACAACATTTTGTGCAAAGGAGGAGATATTAGTGGATATTGAAATCTCAGATCTGGATGACTTCAAGGATGGTGAAGTAAGGAACTCCACAAAGCCACTCCTACATAAAGTAATGAGAACATTGACCAAAAAATGTCAAAAATAATATTTTCAGAATTCTGGAAATCAATCGAAACTTTGCAAAATGTAAAGAGTATTCCTTCAAGAAAAATGGCTTAATCTTAGTAAGAACAATGAGTTTTGTGGCATTAGAGTTTCTCCTACTCCTATATCTCTCTCCCTAGTTCTAAGGTATGCTTGCAAATCAGTAGTTCATAATCATAATGAAAAAAATGCAGCTTAAGAGCCAATAGAGCAGTGGTTCTCAACCTTCCTAATGCTGTGGCCCTTTAATACAGTTCCTGTGGATCACGACCCTGCTGCAATAGAGGGATCAGAATGGGGCTGGAGTTTTTCTAAGGGCCAAATCTCAGAGAATTGTCATTATTTGACTAGTCGGATAATTTTCTGGAAAACTCCACTTGCAAGGTTGTCTTTATTTCACCCAATTCAGAGCTTGCCCCGTGTAAACAACCTTTTTTCCAGAGGCATTAGGTGAAAATAATCGGTGGCTATTGTTTAACATTGCAGCTGCCTGAGGCAGCAATAACATTTGGAAAAACAAGAAGCTAACCAAAAAGCTTGGAGAAACATATGGGGAATGAGATCTCTATAATGGGCTTTGAAAATTTCTAATATATTCATCAGAATCTAGAAGTTCACGTGCATGGATAGGGCTGTATGAATATCCAAGGGTGTGTAAATGCTCAGGAAAGGCCTGAAAAGGCTCTAAGCTCTCACCTCTGACTGACCTTGAGGCTCTGCACAAGTAGGAATGAAGGCTAAGGCCAAGTTATCAATGACCTGAGTGTTGTAGGCTTGACTGAACATACACACCCCTCAGCAAAGACTGGGAAGGTTATTGGTACCAGGACTTTAAGGAAATCTCTGTTCAATCATTAGCTTACCATTAAGCTTATTGGGAAGAGATTTCAGCAGTCACAGACAACAAAGAATATGGAGTACATTTCTTGATTTCAAAATTTATCACTAAATTAAATTTATCAAGCCAATGTGATTCTTGTCTTGGTCAAGACAGACCAACAGATCAGTGAAATAGAATAAGCAATCCATAAATAAACCCGTACATCTATGGTAAATTGATTTTCAACAAAAGTGTAAAGACCATACATTCAATGGGGAAAGAATAGTCTTTTCAACAAAAGATGTGGGGACAACTGGATATCCACATGCAAATAAATGAGGTTAGTCCCCTAACTCCTACCATATACAAAAATTAACTCAAAATGGATATAAGAGCTAAATATAAGAGCTCAAAATATAAAACTCTTAAAAGGAAAGTAGATTTAAATCTTCATGTCTTAGATTAGGCAATCTGGGCACTTCTTAGATACAAAACAAAGCAACCCAAGGAGGGGGAAACAAGGAAAAAAGTAGATAAATTAGATTTCATCAAATTTAAAACCTTTGTACTTCAAAAGATCAGGAAGGTAACAAGATAACCCAGAGAATGGTAGAAAATATTTGCAAATCACATGTATGAGAAGAGTCTTGTATACAGTTTTACACAACTAAAAAATAAAAATACAATACAATTAGAAAAGGGGTAAAGGATTTGAACATTCATTTCCCCAAAGAAAATATGCACATGGCCAGTGAGCACACAAAAGATGCTTAGGTATCATTATCAAATGCAAACCCAAATGACAATGAGATACCACTTCATACCCACTAGGATGGCTATAATGGGTAGGATATATTATATATATATTAGATAATAAATGTTGGCATAATGAGAACCCTAATCTATACTGCTGGTAATGTAGACTGTTGCTGCTGCTTTGGAATGCAGTGTGGCAATTCCTGAAATGGTTAAACAGAATTAGCATATGATTTATCAATTCCACTCCTAGAAACATATCTATGAGAAATAAAAACTAATGCCCACATAAAAGCTTTTACACAAATGCTCATGGCAGCATTATTTACATCCAGAAAGTGGAAACAACTCAAATGTCTCCTGACAGATGAGTGTAGTATATCCACATAGTGGAAGCATATTTGGCAATAAAAAGAAATGAATTACTGATATCTGCTACAACATTGATGAACATCAAAAACATTATGATTCATGAAGAAAGCCAATCAGAAAGACCACCATATTGTATGATTCATTTTATATGCAATGTCCAGAACAGGCAAATCTGTAGAGGCAGAAAGTAGATGAGTGGTTGCCAGTGACTGGTAGGAAGGAGAAATTAGGAAGTGATTGCTAATAAATATGGGGTTTATTTTGGAGTTATAAAATATTCTGAATTAGTGGTGATTATTGCAAAATCTCATAAAGACATTAAAAACTATTGAATTATATATTTTAAAATGGTGGGTTTTTTTTTGTAAATGTTATCTCAATAAAAACCTCAGATTTATGAAAGTGCTGTTTCTTGGTAAGCAATTATTATTTTTTTTTGAGACAGAACCTCAAGCTGTCCCCCTGGGTAGAGTGCTGTGGCATCAGCTCACAGCAATCTCCAACTCCTGGGCTCGAGCGAGTCTCCTGCCTCAGCCTCCCAAGTAGCTGGGACCACAGGCGCCCACCACAACGCCCGGCTAGTTTTTGGCTGCAGCCATCATTGTTGTTTGGCGGGCCCGGGCTGGATTTGAACCCACCACCTTAGGTGTATGTGGCTGGCGCCTTAGCCACTTGAGCCACAGGCGCCGAGCCCTTGGTAAGCAATTATAAACAGATGTTTTGGTGATCTAGAGTTCCACTCATCAAGTAATGGCCTGAGATGTAAATGCAACTCACTGTTGTGGATTTCCATCAGGAGGCAGAAAGATGAGGTCCTGGTGTTCCTTAAAATAATCCATTTCCCTACAAATTAAATTCAAATGGAATAATAGATGGTGTTTCTTGAGATATACTGAAATATTGCTAACAAATTGTCCATTCATATTTTCATGTGAGAAACTGGAACACTCCACAAAACAATTTGTGTGTTACAGATGTGTTTAAAAATACTAAATTTTAAAAATGGAAAAGCCTCTTTAAACAGAGTTGCAATTGTTTAAAGATCACCAGTGCCTATATACTTGAGAATTTTCACTGCATATTAAAAGCTGACTCGTTTGAAAGAAAAATGGAGACAGAAGAGTGAATATAGTATAGAATGAAGAGAGAACATGAACTTCCTACAGAGAACTATAGTTACCTCGTTGACAATATTCTGATTTTGCAAAAGCCATTGTAGGGTCTTAGGCTAATGGGGTGAAAGAAGGCTAGTCTGATACATCATTCATCTTTGTTCCTTCAATTTTTGATTAGAGAATGAAACAGGTAGAAGGTAGATTGAAGTTATGGATAAATACAAACGCCCCTTTGGTGAACTGTGCTTTCATCTTTGAAGTATTATGATACAGCAAAGTGGCAATGAAAGGATTCTGAAAGACCACTGCCCTGGGAGCACCTAAATAATGAGCTATCAAAGAGAAAGAAAGAAATGTAAATCAAATCGTGTGCTCTTGCTCTATTGTTTGACAACTTTATCTTTTAAAAAATGATTTTTTGTTTTGTTGATCTTCGGTATTTTTTTGGTTTCAATTTCATTGATTTCTGCTCAGGTCTTTGATTCTTCCACTAATTTTTGGTTTGGTTTGTCCAGTTTCTTTAGTTCATTAAGATGCATCATTAGGTTGCTTATTTAAAGCTTTTCTACTTTTTTGATGTAGGCACTTATTGCTAAAAGCACTCCTCTTTTTACTGCTTTTACAGTAAAAGGTTTGATATGTTGTGTTTTTTTGGTTTTTTGTTTTTTTTGAGACAGTCTCACTATGTCGCCCTATGTAGAGCGCTATGGCATCACAGCTCACAGCAACCTCCAACTCTTGGGCTTACGCAATTCTCTTGCCTCAGCCTCCCAAGTAGCTGGGACTACAGGTGCCCACCACAGTGCCTGGCTATTTTTCTGTTGCAGTTGTCATTGTTGCTTAGCTGGCCTGGGCCATGTTCGAACCCACCACCCTTGGTGTATGTGACTGGTGCCAAGCCAATATGTTGTATTTTTGGTTTTGTTTCTTCACTGATCATTCTGGAGCATAGTGTTTAATTTCCATGTGTTTCTATAGTTTCCAGTGCTGCCCTTGTTATTGATTTTTAGCTTTATTACATTGATCAGAGAAAATATTTGGTACAATTTCAATTTTTTAAATTTTTGAAGACTCGTTTGGTGGCCCAACATGCACTTTATCCTTAGGAATAATCCGTGAGTTGAGGAGAAGAATGTGTATTCTGCAGCCATTAGATGAAACGTTCTGTACATATTAAGTCCATTTGGTCTATAGTGTAGACTGAGGCCAACGTTTCTTTGTTGATGTTCTGCCTGGTTGATCTGTGCAATGCTGAAAGTGGAGTGATGAGGGTGCCAGTGATTATTGTGTTGGAGTCTTTCTTTCTCTTTAGCTCTGATAACATTTACTTTATATAGCAGGTGCTCCAGTGTTGGGTGCGTATATATTTAGAATTGTTATATCCTTTTGCTGAATTGGCACCTTTATCCTTATATAATTACCTTCTTTGATTTTTTTTTTTGTGGCAGTTTTTGTCTTGAAATCTGTTTTATCTGATAAAAGTGTGCTTCTGCTCTTCTTTGGTTTCCATTTACATGCAATATCTTTTTCCATCCTTTATTTGTGAATTTGCATGTGTCTTTATAGGTGAAGTGTGTTTCTTACAGACAATATGAAGTTGGCTCTTACTTTTTTTTTTTTTTTTTTTTGCAGCTTTTGGCCGAGGCTGGGTTTGAACCTGCCCCCTCTGGCATATGGGGCTGATGCCCTACTCCTTTGAGCCACAGGCGCCACCCCTGGCTCTTACTTTTTTATATATTCAACCACACTCTGTCCTTTGATTAGAGAATTTAGTCCATTCACATTCAATGTTACTGACAGGTAGGAACTTACTACTGCCATGTTATAATTTGATTTTTAGCTGTTCTTTCTTTCTTATTTCTTTCCTGTCTTCCTTTGTTAAAAGTGATTTTCTCTTGTAGGACATTTTAATTTCTTGCTTTTTACTTTTAGTATATCTGCTTCAGGTTTTTTGATGTGAGGTTACAATGAAACTTGCAAAAAACACATTTTACAACCAATTATTTTTAATGTATAATGACCATGCTTACAAACAAACAAGCAAAAAGAAATCTAACAGAAATTCTACCACTTAACTCCATCCCTGCAGCTTTTTAACTTAGTATTGTTTTCATCCATATCTTTTTATACCATCTACCTCTCAGAAAGTTGTAATTATTTTTGATAACTTTATTTTTTAGTTTTCCTGATAGCCAAGATATAAGTGGCTTATACACTGCAATTTATCTCCCTTGCTCTGGGATTGGTCGCTGATACTTTATTTAGTTCATTTAGTGAGGTCACGTTCTCCTGGGTGATCTTGATGCTTGTGGATATTCATCAAGCTCTGGGTATTGAAGAGTTAGATATTAATTTTAATATCTGCAGTCTGGACTTGTTTGAACCTGTTCTTCTTGAGAAGGCTTTTTAATATAGTCAAAGGAAATTGAGTGCTGTGATCTAAGTCTTCGGTCACTACAAGCGTATTAGCACTGGTGACACCCCAAGCCCAGTAACGGAGAAAATAATCGACATTTTTTGAAAAAAAAAATACACAAATGCCCAGCAGATATATGTAATAATTTTCAATATCATTAGTTATCAGAGAAATACAAACCAAAACTACAAGGAGATATCATCTCATCCCAGTTAAAATGGCTTTTATCAAAAAGACAGTAATAAAAATTGTTGGGTACAGTGGCTCACACTTGTAATCCTAGCACTCTGGGGGAACAAGGTGGGAGAATTGCTTGAGCTCAGGAGTTCAAGACCAGCCTGAATAAGAGAAAGAGCCTGTCTTTACCAAAAATAGAAAAAGTCAGCCAGGCATGGTGGTACACACCTGTTGTCCCAGCTACTCAGGAAGCTGGGGCAGGAGGATCACTTGTGCCCAGGAGTTGGAGGTTTCAGTGAGCCATGATGACACCACCACACTCTAGCCAAGGTGATAGAGTTAGATTCTGTTTCAAAAGAAAAAAATTCTGGCAAGGATGTGGGAAAGGAGAACACTTGTACACTGCTGGTGGGAATGTAAATTAGTTCAGCCACTATGGAGAACAGTATGGAGGTTCCTCACATCCTAGGTCATCAAACAAGCCTCATCAAATTAAAAATGGAAACTATACCATGTATCTTTACAGGCCACAATGGAGTAAAGTAGAAATCAATTCCAATAGAAACATCCATTCTCCCACAGTCATGTAAACTAAACAACCTCTTAAACAATAGCTGGGTCAGGGAGGAGATAAAAAACAAAATCATTAGATTCCTTGAACAAAATGACAATGACGCCACAAGCTACAAAACCTATGGGATAGGCTGAGCTCAGTGGCTCAGGCCTGTAATCCTAGTACTCTGGAAAGCGAAGGCAGGTGAATTGCCTGAGCTCAGGAATTCGAGGCCAGCCTGAGCAAGAGTCAGACCCTGTCTCTATTAAAAATAGAAAAACTGGCTTGGTGCCAGTAGCTCAGTGGCTAGGGCACCAGCCACATACACCAGAGCTGGCAGGTTTGAACCCAGCTGAGCCTGCCAAAACAACAATGACAACTACAACCAAAAAATAGCCAGGCGTGGCAAACGCCTGTAGCCCCAGCTACTTGGGAGGCTGAGGCAAGAGAGTTGCTTAAGCCCAAGAGTTTTAGGTTGCTATAAACTGTGACACCATGGCACTCTACCGAGGGTGACATAGTGAAACTCTGTCTCTAAATAAATAAATAAATAAATAAGTAAATAAAAACAAAAAGTAGAAAAATTAGCCAGGCATCATGGCAGGTACCTGTAGTCCCAGGTACTCAGATAGCTGAGGCAAAAGGATTACTTGAGCCCAAGAGTTTGAGGTTGCTGTGAGCTATGACACCAAGGTACTCTCAACAGCGCAACAGAGTGACACTCTGTCAATAAAACAGCTTTCAACAAAAAAATTCCTTGACCAGTGGTTTCACACCAGAATTCTATAAACCTACAAAAAAGAGCTTGTACCCACATTGTAGAATCTATTCCAAAGCATTAAGGAAGAAACCCTCCCCAACTCCTTCTGAGAAGCAAATATCACCCTGATACCAAAATCAGGAAAGGACACAGCAAAAATAAAAAACTACAGACCAAAACCATTAATGAATATTGATGCAAAAATACTGAATAAAATCTTAGCAAACATAATTCAGCCACACATCAAGAAAATAATTCATCACTACAAGGTGGGCTTCATCCCAGGGATGTGAGGCTGGTTCAACATATGCAAATCTATAAATGAAATTAACCACAGAAACAGAAGTAAAAACAAAATACCTTAAAATCCTTTCCATAGATGCATAAAAAACATTTGACAAAATTCAGCATCCTTTCTTGATAAGAATACTTAAAAAAATTGGCATATATGGGACATTCCTTAAATTGATAGAAGCCATCCACAACAAACCCACAGCCAAGGCTCGGCGCCTGTGGCTCAAGCGGCTAAGGCGCCAGCCACATACACCTAAGGTGGCGGCTTCGAATCCCCAGCCCGGGCTCGCCAAACAACAATGATGGCTGCAACCAAAAAATGGCCGGGCATTGTGGCGGGCGCCTGTAGTCCCAGCTACTTGGGAGGCTGAGACAGGAGACTCGCTTGAGCTCAGGAGTTGGAGGTTGCTATGAGCTGTGGTGCCATG
>CAUYQV010181065.1:0-23672 GCA_963574575.1 Galagoides demidoff
CACTGTCCTAAGCAGTAGGTCTTGCTTTTTGGAAAATCTTTCTATAAATATTTCTATTTCTATTTGTTAACACTGAGGGAATGTGCATGCAATATTAAATGTTAAAATAACTTTGTTATTAGGATGAATTAGTATAAGAAAATCCACTCCAAGAAATATTTCCAGGACAGACAACAAACATGTTTTGAAGGATTTTAATATTGTATTAAGTGGAACAACAGAGTACTATTCAATGGGAAACATAAATTACATTATGTAATGTTATATGTCCCAAATAATCCTTTAAAAATACTTTTTTTTAATTTTTGAGACAGAGTCTCACTTTGTTACCCTCAGTAGTGCCATGGCATCACAGCTTACAGCAACTTCAAACTCTTGGGCTTAAGTGATTCTCTTGCCTCAGCCTCCCTACCTGTAGCTGGGACTATAGGTGCCCACCACAATGCCCAGCTAGTTTTAGAGAAGAGGCCTCACTCTGGCTCGGGATGGTCTTGAACCTGTGAGCTCAGGCAATCCACTCGACTTGGCCTCCTAGAGTACTAAGATTATAGGCGTGAGCCACCATGCCCAGCCCCCCAAAAAATACTTTTTAAAGTAAGTTAAGGTATCCATTTTGCAGGTGGGACTAAAGAGCTTATGTATGTCATACAGCTAAGCACATGGCAAAGCCTGGATTCAAACATTAATTTGTTATATCTGCCCACACTCATAAGCACTATCCAAGTTTTATACATCAGTCTTTCATCAGCTGTGGTAGCATGAGTCTAACCCTCAGAAGTGGACACAGTCTTGGACATACTGTCAAAATCAAGTTTCTGAAGGACCATATTCTGGACCTGGTAAATTCTTCACAGACTCTAAAACATTACCATGGAAGATTTCTTAGAGGGCAACCTACTGACCTTTTCTGGTGTTGCCTCTAATGTCCTGTGTGATTTTCTTCAAACTGAAGCTACAACTTTATAATGGCCACTAAATGATTATTTGATAATGACTAAATTTATACCATGGACGGGAATGATCTAATATTAGCAAGAAGATAATATATGCATTTACAAGTGGCATAAAGTGATGATACTATCTTCCACACTTTTTTTCGTAATTATTGAACAAGGCTCATCGCCCGTAGCTCAGTGGTTAGGGTGCCAGCCATATACACCAGGGCTGGCGGGTTCAGCCTCAGCCTGGGCCTGCTAAAACAAGAATAACAACTACAACAAAAAAACAGCTGGGCATTGTGGAGGGCGCCTATAGTCCCAGCTACTTGGGAGGCTGAAGCAAGAGAATCGCTTAAACTCAAGAGTTTGAGGTTGCTGTGAGCTATGACGCCACAACACTCTTCCAAGGGCAACATAGTAAAACTCTATCTCAAGAAAATAAAATTTAAAAAAGTTATTGATCAAAACGTGAAACTCTTATCCATAGTAGGCTTTAAGACGTACCTTCATATTTTCCTTCCTGTATCCTTTTTTCTTGTGTGTCCCAATTGGTCAAGTCAGGATGGATGGAATCATTTCCTTGTATAATGACTTTTTAATAATAATTGCAAAGAATGCCAGCCTCTCAAATCTTAGGGTTACTTCTCTGAAGCTCCCCACTCACACCTGCTAAGCTGTAGCTACTTCACAGATCTGTTCAAAGCCGGTATTTAGGAGGACTGCTTTCCTTCAGTGGGCTCTGGGAAGTGACTGCCGCCAACTAGGAGTAGGAAATGGTTTGGTTTGTGTAGCATGGCGGTTCTGTCTCTCCTACCTGTGTTCCAGGTTTTGGAGGAGCAGAGGTTGGGCAGTGGGAAGGCACAGTTAATAATTTGCTGGGAAGAATGGTTACCAAGTTGAAACTGAAAAAAAAAATTTCCCTCCCTCCTTCTGTCTTGTGGAAACAGATTCCTCATTATGTCTGATATAAACACTAGCCATCCTTTTCAGCTGCAGCCAGCTGGAAGCTCTCTGATTAGCCATTCCAAACTCACTGGAATATAAGTCACATATACACACATACATCTGTCTACACTTATAAAACAATAACCATATTCTGTACAAAACTTTGGGCAACACAGTGGCGAATGGGGCCGTTGTAGCTCTCGTATGGTCAGTCACTCTCACTCACTCTCTGGTTACAGAGTGAGCACCTGTCTCCGCAACCTCTGGGAAATGTGTTTATTAGGGGAGAAGGCAGGGGAGGCCATGAGCTATCACCACCCTTGCTGCATCAACTCAGAGCTTATACTTAGAATTGATCATCAAAGGAGGAGGATAAAACCCCATACGGTTGGTCTCATAGGTTTTGTTTTAGTTTGGAGAGGTATCCGGTTAGTATGGCCCTTTGTGGGCGTGACTTTTTTTCTATCTCACGAGAGCCTAATGTGAAGCCAGAGTCTTAGTGGTTATGCAGAAAGTGTTTCCTCAGTGAGTTCAAGTTCCAAAAGCAAACCCAGATAATGCATATAATAAAAGCTAACAAGTCCTATTGTTGAACTTCAAATTAAAAAAAAAAAAAAAGAAGACAACTAAAAGAGAAATACGCGCCGTGACTTTTAAACGGACTGTTGCCTTTCCTGGGGGTGCAGCTCACATAGTGATAAGGACTCTGCCCTATAATTGTTCTTGTCATCCACGCGCTTGGCTGCAGTCGATATCTTTTTATCATATACATTTTTAATTATGTATTAATAAACAAGAAGTTTGTATCTTATTGATGATTGGATTATATTATTGACTAACTCCGCAGTTCCACACAGGGCTTCTGAAAATATAAACAAGGTCAAAATGTAAAGATCACATAAAGTGCATCGGAGGCAAACCGAGATCTTCTCCAACTCTTTGTATGACTCTTGTGGAGGAAGATTCTAAGGACGGTTTTAAAGTTTTTTATTAATTCAAGAAACAATTTGGTCTTGACTGAAAAAATTATGCTGAAATTATTTATCCTACCAGCATATGGAGTGTTCACTCAAAAATTATACTGAAATTATTTATCCTACCAGAATATGGAGTGTTTTTGTTTTTCATAAATTTTGGATGTGATTAATTTGTTGAATGGAATCTGATCTGGACTGCTTTAAGAATCTTCATTGAGGTATAAGGAAATTGATCCCCTGGCGGTTGGCAAACAGAGAATGTTTTGTTTGGGGAAATGGGTTTTACGTCACCACCTGCCAAAAGGATTAGGATTTTCTCCTCCTAAGGCTGGCCTCTTGGTACTAGAATTTTCCCCTTCCCCTACCTCATACACCTTCCTACTCTGCGATATCACCCTCCTCCCCATCTGTTTATTGCCGGTGAAGGAGCCAAGCATTACTGAGATGCTTCCTCTGGCAGTAATGAGAATTAAATTATGGGTAGAAAAATCTCAAAATGATTCCATTCAATTTGACACACTCTCAAATATTGCATGCACTTTAACCATTGTTCTTCCCTCTTCATTAAAACCTCTAGTGTAAATGTAAAGACGGTTCTTCCATCATCTTTAGTTACTGGGAAACTGAAAGAAACGGAACACAGCAGACCTGACCTCAGCTACCGCCTGTACTCATGTGACCCGTGAACTCCATCTTCTCTCTTCTCATAACCATATTTTCATTCCTACTTGATTAGGGCACTGTGCAAACTAGCGCCTTGATTTTTATATCTGTATAAAGTTCCCTTTAATACCCTATTCTTCCTCAAACTGGTGCCTTTCGCTTTATTTCCACAATATGGATAATTGCGCCAGGTGAATTTCTTGGTTTTGATGAGGTGTTGTGTTTGTGTAAGATGTTACCCTTCGCGGGGGCTAGGTGATGGGTACATGGGACATCTTGCACTGTTTTGTAACTCTTTCTGTGTCTATAATTATTTCCAAATAAAAAAAAATTTTAAATTAGAACTATGCATACTAAAAGCCAGTCTTGCCTAAACTCATATTTGCATGTCAATGCAAATATTTCTTCACAAATAAATAAATAAAAATTTTAAAAAAATGAAACAAACATTTCTTCACTCTCTGGACATAATTCTGTAATTCATAACTAATTACTTTTCAGGTGAGGTATTGGGGAAGAAATATTACTTTTTTATTGTAATAGGAGTTATCATCTGTTTTGGAATTTTAACTCCTTTGGTAGAGAAGCTTTTGGAAGCTGGAGGGCAGAACATGAGAGGACAGTCATATTTAAGCACCTGAATAAGAAAAGGAAAGGATTGCTTTTTTGGCTCGATTTAGGAGGAGGTAATTGAAAGCATAAATACGTCACATGTTCACATAAAATAAAGTTCTGTCTTTTTCACAATGAAATGTATTCAAACAGAAATAGTACTTCTTTAGAGCTCTCCATTTGCATCTGTTACATATGATAATAACTTGTGTGTATAGTAATTTACAATTTTCAAAATTCACATTTATTATCTCTTTGATCTTCTTAAGAATTCTGTGACACAGGTAAGGCAGCCTTTATTATTTCCATTTAAATCTGAGAAAATTCCAGATCAGAGAAAGTGAGTGTACTTTCTCAGGAGAAGCTAAGACTCGAACCTATATTTTCTAATTCCTGGTGAGGTGTTCCCCTTGATGTACTTACTACATATTAGAATATCCAAGTTTGGAATTTATTTTTATCTGGCTTAAGGAGCAAGAACTACAAAAGTTGTTTGCATTGTCTTTCCTTGGGGGAAAAAAAGAATTTAAATAGTATCAAAATTCTTGGAAATCACAAGCTGCGAATGTTACTTAGTAAACTTTCTCCCTTCATGTATCAGTCTGTGACTTTCTATCTGGGGAGGAAACTCTCATCTTCTCTCTGGAATCTCTTTGACTCTTTCCTGCCCACCTCGGATCCTCTCTTCTACCTTGCTTTAATAGATTGTTTGCCTAATTTACCTTATTCAATAGAATTTTGTAGTCATGCTTCTTAACTTAGAAATAGAATCTATAGAATTGTCTTTAGTTTCTCATCTTTTAAAACTAAATTATGGATTTTTCCTACATGGCTCTTCTTAGTCTCATGTGTGTTTGCTTTTTGTTCCTGGATTCCATGTCCGTGCAACTTCCCTGGTCAATCAGGGCTCCTTTCCCCAGAAAGTGGTATTCAATATATTGAAATTATAAATACTACACTTCAGGGTTTATTTATTTTTTATATCCTTTTAAGATCAGCTTAAACCTATTATGTCATTTTTAAATCAGCAAATTCCATCAGTCACTTAGAGCCTTTCAAAAATGTTAATTCTCTTTTACAGGCTTAATGAAATATTTATAAATGTATTTATTCTGGACTTATTTGTATTTATTTTTATGTCCAATTGATGTGAGGTTACAAACAGCTAGGTGACAATGTTTGCATTGTTAGGTAGAATCCTCTTGCAGTTGTGTCCCACCTCTGAATAATGCACCGTATACCCTCTGGATTTATTTTTAAGTGATTAACTTATTTTTATCTGAATTAACAAAAGCTTCCCAATGAATTAAATAACTACAACACATCTAAGAGATTAAACATATGCAGATACATGTTTGGTGAAACAAAAAAGTTCTTATGTGTTCCAAAAACTATACATAAGTATAGTAAACTGTTATCTTATATTCACGAGGCTGAATCAATTGCTCAATTTTTTTTTTCTTTTGAGACATGGTCTCACTCTGTCACCCAGGGTAAAGTACAGTGTCGCCATCATAGCTCATGGCAACCTCGAACTCCTGGCTCCAGCTATATTTCTTCTTCAGTCTCCTGAGTAGCTGGGACTACAGATGCACCCCCAAGCCCAGCTAATTTTTCTATCTTTTGTGGAGATGGGGTCCCACTTTCTTCCACGCAGACTGGTGTGTAATTACTGGCCTCAAGCAATCCTCTTGGTGTCCACCACAGAAAGTGCTAGGATTGCAACTGTGAGCCACCACCCCTCACCCCATTTCAATGGGAGTTTGAAGGGCATCCCTTCATTAGAATAGATTCTATTATAAAAATACATTAAATATCAACTACACATACATTCTTCTTATCTATGGCTTATTTCTTAATGAACTGTAAAAAACAACTCCTTTTTTGTATTCTATGGTTTTAACAGAAACACATTTGTGTAACCACCAATAAAATAACGATACAGGACAGCAAGGTTCCTCTTTAATTCCATAAATGTTCATTTTCATTATTTGTATGACTATACCTTATCACTTTTCTTTTCTTTCTTTCTTTTTTTTTTTTAGAGACAGAATCTCACTCTGTCACCCTCGTTGGCGTCATAGCAACCTCTAGCTCTTAGGCTTAAGTGATTCCCTTGCCTCAGCCTCCTGAGTAGCTGAGACTACAGGCACTTGCCACAAGACCAGGCTATTTTTATTTTGTTGCAGTTTGGCAGGGGCTGGGTTCGAACCTACCACCCTCAGTATTTGGGACTGGCGCCCTACCCACTGAGCCGCAGGCGTCACCTGCTACCACTCTTCAAATATGAGTCTTTAGCTTTCTTTCTGTGGGCCGGTTAAATGGTGCCAATGTCAATTCTCTGGTTTTAATAAGCTATTGTGGGATTATCATGGCACTATTTTTATATCTTATTTTGTGTCTGTAATTATTAAAAAGCAAAAAGTTAAAAAAAAATCATTATCCATGCTCATTCTACCTATAGCTAATCTTTACATATTAATACAAATGTTATTTGTCTGCACTCTCTGGATGTAATCCTGTAACTCACAACTGAGGGGAAAGGTTTATCTTTTTTACTACGGAACAGTTCCATCAGCCCCCAAATCTCCCATGTGTGGTCACTTTGTAACCACATCCTCCCTCTACCCATCTGTAATGACAAATAGTCACTGATCTGCTCTCTGTCATTATAGCTTCATCTTTTCACGAATGTCATAAAAACAGAATGATTCAGTACATACAATATTTTGAGACTGGTTTCATTCACTCAGCATAGTGCCTCTGGGAGTCATCTAAGTTTGTGCATTATCAATAGTTTGATATTGCTGAATCGTATTGCATTGTACGGCTATACTACGGTTTTTTAATCCATTTATTTGTAGAAGGACATTTAGGTTGTTTCCCTCTTTTGTAGTTGACAACAAAGTTGCTGTGTACATCCATGTATAGATTTTGTGTGCACATACATAGACTGCTTGTGTCTCAATTATATGGAAAGGAAGTATCATAGCCATAAGATTGAAGTTGGAAAAATCACACCACCCGAGTTTTAGATGTACTATATAGCTACCGTAATCAAGACAGTAGGGTAGTGGCCCATGGCCGAGGGACATATACATAGATCAATAAAAGAGAATAAAAACCTAGAAATAGATTTACACAAATAGAATCAATTGATTTTTGACAGAATGCAAAGTCAATTTAATAGAGAAAACAAAGTCTTTTCAATAAATGACATTAGAGCAATTGGAAATCTACAGGCAAAAAAATTGAACCTTGGCTGGGCACAGTGGCTCATGTCTATTATCCTAGCACTCTGGGAAGCCAAGGTGGATGGATTGCCTGAGTTCAAGAGTTCAAGACCAGCCTGAGTAAGAGTGACATCCTCATCTCCGGCAAAACCAGAAAAATTTGGCAATTGTTGTGGTGGGCATCTGTAGTTCCAGCTACTCAGGAGGCTGAGGCAAAAGGATAGCTTAAGTTTGAGGTTGCTGTGAGCTACGATGCCACAACACTCTACCCAGGATGTCAGAGGGAGACTCTGTCTCAAAAATAAAAAAAAAGAGGGTGGTGCCTGTAGCTCAGTGGGTATGGCAATGGCCATATACACGGAGGCTGGTGGGTTCAAACCCAGCCTGGGCCAGCTAAAACAACAATGACAACTACAACAAAAAATAGCCGGGTGTTGTGGTGGGCACCTATAGTCCCAGCTACTTGGGAGGCTGGCAAGACAATCACTTAGACCCAAGTGTCTGAGGTTCCTGTGAGCTGTGATGCCACAGCACTCTTCCAAGGGTGACAGAGTGAGACTCTGTCTCAAAAAAATGAAATGAAATGAAATAAAAAAGTAAACCTCAAACTAAATCTAATAGCTTATACAGTAAATAATTCAAAATGGACTGTAGATCTAAATGCAAGATGCAAAACAGAAAAACTTCTAAAAGAAAACCTAAGAAAAGTCTTAATGACCTGACATTAGGCAAAGAATTCTTTTTTTTTTTTGTGAGACAGACCCTCAAGCTGTCACCCTGGGTAGAGTGGTGTCACAGCTCATAGCAATCTCCAACTCCTGGGCTTAAGGGATTCTCTTGCCTCAGCCTCTCAAGTAGCTGGGACTACAGGTACCTGCCACAACGCCTGGCTATTTTTTTTTTTTTTTGGTTGCAGCCATCGTTGTTTGGCAGCCGCAGGATGGATTTGAAACCGCCAGCCTCTTGAGCTATAGGCACCGAGCCACACAGAGTTCTTATTCATGATATCCAAAAAGCCAAAGGAGACAAAATTATTTTTTGAAGTTAATTAAAATTACATAACTTCTGCTCTGCAAAAGACAGAATTAAGAGACTAAAAAGACAAACTACATATTGGGAGAAAATACCCAACAAATACCTTGTTAGCGGAATACATAAAGAACATTTAAAATTGAATAATATAAAAACAAGCAACTCAGCTAAAAAATGGACATTTCACCATTTTTTTTATGAATGAGACACTTGATATGTCACAGAATGCAGCTGGACATAGTTAAATTAATGGAATCATCTTCTAAATGAAGAAGAATATGGGCTTAGCACCTGTAGCTCAGTGGTTAAGGCACTGGCCACATACACCAGGGTTGGTGGGTTCGAACTCAGCCTGGGCCCGCCAAACAGCAGTGACAACTACACCAAAAAATAGCCAGGTGTTGTGGCAGGCACCTATAGTCCCAGCTATTTGGGAGGCTGAGGCAAGAGAACTGCTTAAACCCAAGAGTTGGAGGTTGCTGTGAACTGTGATGCCACAGCACTCTACCGAGGGTGACATAATGAGACTGTCTCAAAAAAAAAGAGAAGAATATGGGAGAAACCACCATCAGAAAATGGTCAGTGCCCCAACCATGGAAATATCAGGAAGCACAGGGAATGTTTAGGAGCCAGTTGATTAGTGAGGCAACTAGGATGCACTTCAGAGGTCGTATTTTAACCTCTCATCTTCCAAAGAACCATGAGTGCCCATTCCTTGAGACTGGACAGAAGTGGGTTACTGAGACAGAGAACCAGGTACAATGGCAAAGTTGGAAAGTCTGTGTCCAAGACTGGAGTGGCAGCAATAAGAATGACTCCAGTGGCAACACTGGCTTCCAAGATGTTGGGCTGAAACTCTTGCTTAAGGTCCAGACTGGCCTCTCAAACAGTGAGGAGGACTTAGTGGTGGGTTAGGGAGTGACACCCACTGTAGGGAAATCGGGGATGAGTAGTCTAGGAGCGCACACATTTTGGTGGTATAAAGCATGAATGAAAAATTTTCCGTCATCTTTATTTTTTCTTTTCCCTGACGGTACAGAGGGGTCTTCTTTTCTTATTTCCAAAATAAATTTCTAAATTAGGGACATTTACATTTTAAATAAGTCTTATTCCTAGATTTATTGAAATAGCTCTATTGATCAAATAGAGTAAAGATTTGAGGACTGAGTAATTTCTGCTTTGCTTCCAGACAAGGGATCTTTTCTATCATTAGCATTACCACACATACTTTTTTTTTTTTTTTTGAGGAAGGACACTGTTAATCACCCAGTAGGTATTTTAGATTAAAGCTAATCTATGGTAAATGATTAGATATTTCATTTATCAGATTTCATTATTAACAGCAATTAAAATATCGGTTTGGACAGATATCTGGATAGACCCTCTCTACTAAGATCTCCCACATCACAAATAAACAAGTTATTTCTGTCATAAATTGCTTGTATTAGCCCATGACTCAGTCTCAATTATGTTCTTGTTTAAGGTTTAGGTGTAGACCTGCCACCATAGAAAGGAATTGTAACAGACTCGGCGCCTGTGGCTCAAGTGGCTAAGGCGCCAGCCACATACACCTGAGCTGGAGGGTTTGAATCCAGCCCGGGCCCACCAAACAACAATGATGATGGCTGCAACCAAAAAAAAAAATAAAATAAAATAGCCAGGCATTTTGGTGGCGCCTGTAGTCCCAGCTACTTGGGAGGCAGAGGCAGGAGAATCACTTGAGCCCAGGAGTTGGAGGTTGCTGTGAGCTGTGACCCCACAGCATCTACCCAGGGTGACAGCTTAAGGCTCTTTCTCAAAAAAAAAGAAAAGAAAAGAAAAGAAAAGAAAAGAAAAGAAAAGAAAAGAAAAGAAAAGAAAGAAAGGAATGTAATAAAATGGATTGAACAGAGAGTTACGCCCAAGTCTAATCCATTCTAGTGGATTAGACTGTAATTCTGCTCAGGTCTTTGACCACGTCACTTATCACCCAGTGGTAATTGAAATACCTAATCATTTAGTAATACTATAGGTTAGAGTCTACATGCTTCCAAACACTCACTGGTTGATTAAACATTTTCCTTCCTCAAAAAAGGCATCTATAGAAGTACTAAAAATAGATCAAAATCCCTTTCTGAATTCAAGTCACTCACATAACTAGTTTGGCTCTCCCAGCCTCCTAAAGGTCACCCGTGTGGTTATTTGCATTCATTGTGCCATCAACAAATATAAATTAAGCCACCTGCAAGAAAGGAACTTTAAATTTAGGCAATGGGCATAGACTGGGCCCAAAGGATCCATTTCCACTAAATGAGGCTATAAAAACTAAACATGACCTAAGCATTCTTCTGCCCTCCAAAACAAGGCTCCAGATGACAGTAAAGCCAAGAAAACATACTACCTAGAAGAAAGCAGAGGACGGGGCAGACACTTCCTCAGCCCACATTTTTTCGGTACAATAAAACACAGACAAAATACAGGGTTGGAAGAACCAATGGTCTGGTGCAGTAAGCTTTTCTTATATGGCTTCCATTTCTCAGATAGTATTACTATTAAGAGATTTACATGCACACACCCATTTTCACAGTAAAATATCACCTCTCAGACGCATTAGCACAACCCCAAAGGACCCAAGATAAGAGCTCCCAAAAGTTACTCATAGAATGGCATATATTTCTCATCAGTGCAGAATCTTGATGTGTGCTTGTATACAGTGGAACCTCTCCACTACCTTGTCCTGATATAATTCTATGAAACACTTTGCTCCTACTGGGTCAGTCTGTGCGACACAGGGTTTGAATCAGCCTGAAAGGCAGCTCACTGGCAGTGGAGATAAGATAATGCAATACTGGCAATTTAACATTGTGTTGCTTATTGCCTTTCTTCTTTGGGGGGATGGTGTGGGCCCTGTGTCATAATTGCTTTCCCTAGGAACTTTTGAAAGGCTTGGTGGTTTCTTTTAAGTTAATTAACCATGAAAAGGAAAGTATCCTGGGTATTTCTCTATCAATGAAAAGTTAGATCAATTTACTTAATCCAAGACCAAACTAAAATTTTATACACCGACGTTTCCCAAAGAGATGCTAGGAGAAACAATTTCTACCTGAAAATACTGGAAAATTGTTTTCTAAACAAAGTAAAATAAATTGCTTTACTCTGGGGCTTTCCGGCCCCTGTAATATTAGTTAAGGTACATTAAGAATCTCCTAAAGGGAGACACGATAGTCAATGTTTTCCAAACTTGCTTGACCAAAGAATCCTTTCTTGTGAAGCATCTCATTTGACAAATGTTTTGCAGAGCACACTTGAATTAAACACTGCTTCAAGCAGGTTTCAACAGGAACCTGGTTAAAGCCAAGAGATCGTGTTGCGCCCTCTTGTAGCGGGCCGCAGGTGATGGGTGGCCTGCACTACTCTGAGTAACACTTGCCCTTTTGTTTTCTTTACAGTAAAATAGCCTGGCACAGCAGCTGCTCTGCTTGGTTTGATTTTACAGAGGGTGCTATAGGCACCCTAAACAAAACTACACATCTGTCTGGAGGACCCAATTTCTTTTTCTTTTTTGAGACAGAGCCTCAAGCTATCCCCCTAGGTAGAGTGCCATGGCATCACAGCTCATAGCAACCTCCAACTTCTGGGCTCAAGCAAGCCTCCTGCCTCCGCCTCCCAAGTACCTGGGACCAGAGGCGCCCGTCACAACGCCCGGCCATTTTTTGGTTGCAGCCATTATTGTTGTTTTGGCGGGCCCGGGCTGGGGATTCCAACCCGCCACCTTAGGTGTACGTGGCTGGTGCCTTAGTCGATTGAACCACAGGCGCCGAGCCTGGAGGACCCAATTTCAGGGACTCAAATTAGGCAGCCATCCCTTCATCGGCCAGTTATATCAGTAAAAAAGAAATAACAGTGACAACCGGTCCCAGTGTAAAACTTTAGTGTGGGGAAAGTCTTGAATATTTGAACTACACTCTTTCTTATCTCTCTTGACTTGCTTACAATCAGTGAATTTATAAATGAGATTTTACACTATGTGTGTACGTCTGTGTGAATAAACCCTTGGTAATAATACCACCTGATTATAGAAGATATTCTAACTTATTCTACTAGACCAGTATAAAATCTCATTCTGTATAGAAGGAGTATAGATAGCTATATATTTCTTCAAATAGAAATAGAAAATATATTTATCTATAAATATATATGTGTGTATAAATGCACATATGCATATACACATATGTATATGTAATATATAAATGTAATGTGTATATAAAAACATCTCAAATATATACAATATATATACACACACATATTCACACAGACTGCAAGTATTCTGAGATAAAAGCAATTCTTTTTTAACCCACCCAAATAATCAGAAGGACATTCCACAATAGGAATTCGATCAAGTCTGCAAATTCAGATTATTCTCTAGATAATTTTATTGGCCTAAAATTTCATTCTTAGTTTTCTATGGCTTAAATGAAACCTTTGTCAGAGATCATCTCATGAATACAGGATGCAGGGAGGGGGTGTTATAGGAGAATCCAAAGGCGAGAGCAGAAATAGAGAAGTCATCCTTGCCAGTAGATAGATGACTTGGTTCAGTAAAGAATAGGACTATTTTTTTTGCAACCCAAATGACAAGATTTTGATATCTTTTAGCCTCAGTCAAGGTTCCTATATTTTGAGGAAGTGTAAATAAATATCAAAGGACACACAAAAAACACAAATCTAAAAAATTCAAATTCATGGTCCTCACCATGGTCACCAAAGGCTGAGGTGAAGGAAGCCTCTTCTGGAGGAGGAAGGCATAGGAGGTAAAGTGGCCCCTCTCTCCTCATCGCCCTCCTTCTGCCTTTCCCTCACACTAAGTGCTTTTTAATTGGACTTCAGGAGAAAAATGAGTACAAGGCTCACTGGAAAGTTGGAAAGAGCTTACGTTTAGCTTGCCAAGTGAAAACAGCAAATGAAAGCAGGCATGGTGACCCACACCTGTAATCTCAGCAACTTGGAAGGCTGAAGCAGGAGGATCACTTGAGGTTAGGAGTTCGAGGATCCCGTAAGCTATGATCATGCCGCTGCACTCCAGCCGGGGGTCACAGAGTGAGACCCCGGGTCTACAAAAAAGAGAGAGAGAGAAGAGAAAAACAAATGAAGGCAAATGAAGCCAGAAGCTTCACTAGGTGGGTGGAGTTCCAGAAAATGACTACAGTTTGACAGTTTGAGGATGGGAAGTCTTAAAGTGCATATTGACATTTTTATATTTAATTTGTTGGGTGATGGGAGAAGTAACTTGAAGCTTTGGTATGTAAGTACATATTATATTAAATATTCATCTGTATTTAATCTATTGATCTACGAATATGTATTTATATAGATAGATCACATCCGTATTATATATAGATGTATTATAGATATATAGACAGGTTTAGAAGATAGATGTAGGTTTATATATAGGTAGTGCTCTATATGTCTATGTATTTTATATATAGACATATTATATATAGGTATCGTTAAAAGCAAAACTTTAGACAAGTTAAATTTAACAGAGTTTAATTGAGCAAAGAAGGATTTGTGAACAGGCAGCCCCCACCGCCCTGCACCAGTCAGAATAGATAGTGCCACATGGCTGGAGAGGGCTTATGGATAGAAACGGAAGGGGACATACAGAAAATGGAAGTGAGGTGCAGAACGGTGAGATTGGTTACAGCTTGGTATTTGCCTTATGTGGACATGGTTTGAACAATTGGCCATCTTTGATTGGTTGAAACTCTGCGATTGGCACTATGGTAGGTTACAGTCTGCTCATATATCTAGTTCATTACAGTTTACTATGTATACAAAAACACTGAGGCCAAGCTGGGCGCTGATAGCTTAGCAGCTAGGGCATCGGAGCTGGCAGTTTCTAACCCAGCCCGGGTCTGCCAAACGACAATGACAATTACAACCAAAAAATAGCTGGGCATTGTGTGGGCACCTGTAATCCCAGGTACTTGGGAGGCTGGGGCAAGAGAATCACTTAAGCCCAGGAGTTTGAAGTTGCTATGAGCTGTGATACCACGTCACTCTACTGAGGGTGACATAGAGAGACTCTGTCTCAAAAGAAAAGAAAAGAAAAGAAATGCTGAGGCCAAATTTAAAATATGTAAGGAAGCAGCTTTAGGCTAACCCTCAATTTAGCAGCATGTGTATACACAGATAGATACAGATACACAGATGTACACACTACCTGCCTATATCTATATGTAAAACCTACTAACAAAGGATTCTTTTTCCCTTTTTTTTTTTTTTTTTTGAGACAGAACCTCAAATTGTCTCCCTGGGTAGAGTGCTGTAGCATCACAGCTCATAGCAACCTCCAACTCCTGGGCTTGAGCAATTCTCTTGCCTCAGCCTCCCAAGTAGCTGGGAGCTACTAAGCTAGTTTTTCTATTTTTAGTAGAGATGGGGTCTCTGCTCTTGCTCAGACCGGTCTCAAATTCCTGAGCTCAAGCTATCCACTGCTTGCCTCAGGCCTGATGACACAAAGAATGAAACTGCATGTGCGCTCACTCTGCTCCTGCCCCAGGCACACAGCCTGTCAGGCCCCTGGATGCAGGGGGCCAATAATAAGCACCGGGGTGACGGCCCCGCTCCTGATGAGCACGGAGGGACGCACACTCTGAGGCATGCTGGGAGCCATTCCTTCCTTGGCAGTGTTGGTCATGATCAAGAACTGTCATTCAGAAACTTCTTTCCTACTTTATCTCTGGAGATGGGGCTCTAGGACCAGAGGGAAACCCCACTTTCCGAGGACGCTTGAGAAGGAAAATGTGAAAGCAAACACCTTCGGGGACTAAGATGGTCTCACAGCAGGCCCACGCTGGTGGCCACTTCCATCTCCAACTGTGCTCTGGCCATGACCATGTTGGGTTGTTTCCTTGCCATGAGGAAGAGGTAGACATCTCCAGACTGAATGAAGGAAACGCTAAAAGAGAGAGAGAAAAGGAAAGAAAGGAAAGGAAAGCAAAGGAAAGAAGAAAGACTCCCCCAACTCTAGATTTCGCTAGGGCACCATATCCTCCCATTTTTTTCTTTACCAGAGAAAGCATTTAGAGGAGCATAAGAGACCATGAAAATCAGGCTGAATCTTAGAATGAGTTCCATTTACAAGCTTCAACAGTAATTTCATGTGGAAGGAGTAGGGAACTCAGTTAACCTCTCTGTTCCTTAGTATTTTAATTTGTCCAGAAGTGATAATCATCATAGTTAGTGACCTCCCGGGTGCCCTGAGCATTAATGAGACAATGTGAGAAAATTATCAAGTGCTACGGTAATGTTAGTCCTAATTCTACTTATTTTAAGCTTCTCATTTCTCTTTTAGGAAAAATTTGTTAAATGGGCAGGCCTAGTATTGCAGAAAGTGGAGGGGAAAACCCAATATAGTTCTTGAAACAACTGCAGCAAAGAAAATAGCAAATTTACACAGCCATAGCAGGGAGCTCTATTATACCCAAATGGGAAAACACCATCTCCTCTTTCTCATTTCCCCCAGCCCTTTTGTGGAGCATAAGTATAGCTCAATTTTGGAACTCTCTTGTCTATCCCAAATTCTTCTCTCCTAAATGATTATAATTAATGAAACATCTAACATGCCTTTGGCCATTTGTGTACAGTGGCTACCAAAAGTTGTGCTTAAGTGGATGGACAAAAGAAGGAAGAAATTAAAGAATTTGCATTTGTTGGCTTTAGAATAATATTATAGAAGAAATAGAGATGTCACAGACAATGGAAGAGAATTAGGAATGTGCCTTTAAGTGCTATGACTCTCAAAATGGTTCTTCTCCATTCATCAGCTAACAGGTCCCAATAAGCCTCAGACCTATCCAGCACAGAAAGATTAAAGAACCTTAAACATTTTCTCTTATTTGAAGCAATTTAAAATAACAGCAAACAAACACACATATACATACATGAAACAGTTAGAAATGATGAAGTATGAACTCTGGGTTATGACTGTACGCTCAGCAGACTTTCAGAGAAGGGAGAGGTCACTAGGGCTTGATACAGTCAGAGAAGTCTTATGAAGGAGGTGTACTGGAATCAGTCTTTAAAATACTGTCCAGGCATAGTTATAAAAGGAGATGAACTCACTGGATCCCCATCTATTCTTCACATTAACCCTGTGAGGTTAATCTCTTTCCATAAATGAGGAAACAGCTCAGGCAGATTAAGTCACTTGCCAAGGTCACAGTTGAGGTCTATCTCATGACCAAGGTCTCTTCTCTTTTCTGTAATGTCTGGGTTGTTGCTGTATAATAGAATAAAAGACCAAAGCTGGCCTATTCTGGTCTGGCCCCTACCCTGGGGAAACCTCAGCTCCCACCATCTGTCCATATGTCCTCTGCTTCAGTCACACCTACCAGGAAATACGTGGTAGAACCAAAAGTGGGCTGTGAGTGGAGCAAACAAAGGCCCATGGGACACCGGGACTAGCACTGGCAGGAGGCCATGACTACCCCAGCACTAAAGCCGTGAGAGGGATAAAGAGGGGTGGCAGCACTTGGCGAACACTGACACCCCGAAGAGGGTCAAGCCCCAGGGGCAAGTGCCCCAGCCTCTCTCCCTGCCTGCCCCTTCATTTCCAACATGTCTTGCCATTGGTCAAATCTTTGGAAGACAGGACAGGCGGATCTGAGAGATGGAGCCCATAGAGGTTGGCCTCCTGGACACACAAAAGGAAGAGCAGAGAAGTGATCTTTGGGGGCAAAAAGAGATACAAATTCTCCTCCCCTTTGCTCACACAGTTGCCACTCCCAAGGCCCTCCACTGCCCGGGTAACTCCTCGCCATTCTTTTAGATTTAATTCAAGAATCACCTTCCCTGCGAAGCTGTCTATTACCCACAGCCTAAGTCCGGCGTTCCCGCTGCGCTTTCCGAGTCTTTGTGCAGACCGTGGTTGTTTCCTCTGTTATGTTGTTGGACTGGACTCCGAGTGAGCCAGATCCATCTGGGACTAGGGAATCTCACTGCCTTAACTGAACCCAATGCACACAAGGAGGCTGATCAAATTGAGCGCTCAGTGCCAAGCACGTATTTTATAAATTTTAAATTTTGATTTAATTACAAATTTAGAGGAAAGTGTTCCTTTTTCCCCAGATTCACCAATTAACATTTTGCCCCATTTATATTATCCTTGTCTCTCTATTTCTCTGACTCTCTCTGCTTCTGTCCCTTTTCTCTCTCTCTCCATATATATATATATATTTGTATACACAGGCATACACACACATATATGTAAATTTTTCTCTTTATTATTTGAAAGCTAGAACCACTGTGTATTGCTTTGCCCCTAAATGTTTCAGTGTGCAGTTCCTAAGAACAAGGGTATTCTCTTATATTTGATACTTAGAGTATAATACTCAAAATCAGGAAGTTAATGTCAATACAATACTATTATCTAGTCCTCCATTCATTTTAAAATGTTGTTGACTGTGCCAATAATATCCTTAATAGCTGTGCCCTCTCCTCTCCTCCCAGTCCAGAATCTAACACAGGATCTCATGCACTGAAATTAGTGGCCATACGTCTTTTGTCTCCTTTAATCTGGAACCATTCCTCTGCCTCTCTGCATCTTGACCTTGACATTCTTGAAGAGTATGGGATACTAATTTTGTAGACTGTCCCACAATATGGTTTTGTCTGATGTTTCCATATGATTAGATTTAGCTTCTCCATTTTTGCCAGGAATACCAGAAATGATATTCTGTCCTTCTCACTGTCTTACGTCATAGTCACATGATGTTGTCTGTCCTGATATTAGAGATGTTAACTCTGATCATTGGTGAAGGTGTGTCTGCAAAGCTTCTCTACAATGAAGTTACTATTTTAAATTTATAAGTAATTTGTGGAAGATACATTGAGACTATGTAAATACACTGTTCCTCATCAGACTCTAAATATTTCTTTTAAAAAAGGAAAAGAGGATAATTCATTGGGTATTGTGGGCAGCAAATGGCCCAAACCTCTGGTCACTCCTAACCTCCTGCTACATGGTGCCGAGACAGGTCACTTCGACTGTCCAGACTGTCCAGGCAGGGTTCCCCCTTTGGAATCAGGACTTAAACGTCTCTGCTGGGGCTCTGTAAAGCTTCTTTTAGGAAAAAATTGAAGGAATTGATTTTAAGTCTCAGTAAAAAGAACAAACCAACCCCAGCAGCACGATCTTGGGATCAGGACTCAGTCCTTTTATAATTCTCTTCTCCCTTCCTATCCTCAGAAGCAGGGATCCCTTCTTGCCTCCTCCAGCTTCACTGAGGGTGCATCAAAACCAGGCAGTGTTTCTACTGGTTTATTTACTTCTGACGTCTGAGTGGTAGAAGGGTAGCCTAATTATTATTGACCCAAGTCATTTTTCTTGCTTAGGAAATGATTTAATAGTATTAGGAGCCGAAGCCTAGTAAAATTGGAAACGAAAATAATCTTGTCCTCAGACCTTGAAGACTAATACAAGGTTAATGTGTCTGCCTTTTTTAAAATGTAAGTATTTATAAGGTTTTAAAGTGGGACTTGCTTTCCTTTCTGTATCTCCCATACTAAGATAATCACAACGAGAACTTGAAATCACCTGTAAAATAATTCATTGTAGGCAGGACCACAGTGGCTCACAATTGTAATCCCAGCACTTTGGGAAGCCTAGATGAGAGGATTACTTGAGGCCATGAGTTCAAGACCAGCCTGGGAAACATAGCAGAATCCTGTCTTAACAAAAAATTAAAAAGAAAATTAGCTGGGCATGTGGCATGTGCAGGTGGTCCTAGCTAGATGGGAGGCTAGGCGAGAGGATCTCTTGAAGACAGAAGTTTAAGGTTGCAGTGAGCTATGACTGGACCACTGCACTCTAGCCTGGGTGACAGAATAAGAGATACTGTCTCTAAAAATTAATAATAATAATAATAATAGTAATGATAGGAGGGGTGTAGTGGCTCAGACCTGTAATCCTAGGACTCTGGGAGGCAGAGGATCACTTGAACTCAGGAGTTGGAGACTACTCTGAGCAAGAACAAGACCCCATTTCTACAAAAATAGAAAAAAATTAGCCGGGTGTCGCTGTGGGCATCTTTAGCCCCAGCTATTCAGGAGGCTGAGGCAGGATTGCTTGAATCCAGGACTTTGAGGTCACTGTGAGCTAGGTTGATGGCACAGCACGTGAGCCTGGGCAACAGAATGAGACTATCTAAAAAAAAAAAGTGTGTGTTGATTGAATTGTAAATAGTAGCTTTGTTTTCTATCTCATACTAGAATGAGATCTCCTTGAGACCAGACTATGCACCTTTATTTACTTGTGCATCTTCCTTAGTTCAGTATATTGCCTAGCACCTCCTGGGGGGCTCAGGTTTAGTTGAAAAAATAAATGGATTATGAGTTATTCTTCTCTGCATTCTATTTCTTTTATTAAAATATTTTGATCTGAGAGCAAAAGGAATTTAGTTAGAATCCATTCCTTTTTTAGGTTATGAAAAATTATAAAACTTCATTGAAAAATAACAAAGTATATGTAAATAATGTAGATATCACTTTTGCAGAAAGGGCATTTTATATGTGTATATTTTTTTTTTTTGCAGTTTCTGGCTGGGGCCAGGTTTGAACCCACCTCTGGCATGTGGGACTGGCGCCCTACTCCTTTGAGCTACAGGCGCTGCCCCTTTATATTTTTAAATAGCTTTTATTCTGAAATAGACCCACAAGAAGCTGTCAGAAGGGTACAGGGAGTTCAGCTCCCTGCTGGCACCATGGGGTCAGGCAGTTGTCTGCAATCTCAGTTCTGGGATGGGTCTGGTCATTCCCTGGGCTGCCTGGGCTGCTGCTGGGGCGTCCCTGTATTCTTTTGCAGATTAACAGGGGTTCCTCCTTCCCCTGAGCCAGGAAGTAAGTAACTTCTAGGACAGGATTCAGGTGGGGCAGCGTGAAGACTTGGGGCTTTCCTGTCCTTCCAGGTAGGGCAACTGCTCCCGGGAGCACCCTCAGAGGAGGCTCAGAGGCCTTGCTGTCTGACAGTGTCACCTTACAAACAGAGCACATCGTCCAAACCAGAAACTGACTTGGCTGCCGTGCAGGCATGAATAAGAACACGGGATGTGGCCGAGCTGTTCCGGGGTGTGTGTGCCATTGTTCGCAGTACTCTTTTTTGTTTGTTTATAGTTTTAAGACATTTTCTCCCAAGCATAGTTTGGTGTTCCCAGCACCACCATCAGAGCACAGTGCTGCTCCTTGTATCACTTTATAATAAAATCCCTCCTGCCAAGACTAACTCTGGCACCCTTGGATCTAGTCCGAGGAACACTATGTGAGTGGGGTCATGCACGACACACATTTTGTAACTGGCTGATTTTTACTCATTGTAATGCTCTTGATTATGGGGCTCTTCTGGGGCTCTGCCCTGTGCCGCCTTCCCTTCTCCTTCACCAGCAGTCTAAGAAACTTTTGTTTTATTTTCGTCTATATTTATACAGTGTACCACATGGTATTTTGACATTCATGTACGCAGTGAAATGATTATCAAAGTGGAGGCTAACGCAGCTTCATCTTGGACGCTAACCCGCCATGTTGACTTCTGATTAACCCTGTTCTGGGAATACCTCTAGGGTGTCTACTTTTCTGTAAACCCTGCCCTCAGATCACAACATCCCTGCCCACAAACTCTGGCCCTTCAGCAGATTCACACAGCATTCCTTTTTTTTTTTTTTTAGAGACAGAGTCTCATTTTGTTACACTTGGTAGAGTACTGTGGCATCATAGCTCACAGCAACCTCCAGCTCTTGGGCTTAGGCGATTCTCTTGCCTCACCCTCCCAAGTAGCTGTGACGATAGGTGCCTGCCACAGTGCCCAGCTATTTTTTTGGTTGCAGTTTGGCTGGGGTTGGGTTTGAACCCTCCACCCTCGGTATATGAGGCTGATGCCTACTCACTGAGCCACAGGTGAGGCCCAGATTCACACAGCATTCCTACCTCTCTCTGTGGGGTTGACTTTAACTGTCCTGCTCACTTCTTCCCTAGGTATATAAACCCGGGGTCTATCAGGTCCCTGGTCTTATTCCATCTCTACACTACAGGGACTTGGCTTCAGTTTGTAAACCACTATTAAATGTTTATTTCTGAGAAACCACAGTTTCAGCTTTTTCGTTCAGCCTCTCAGCTTCCTCAGACGTGGAGGGTAGGTTTGTGTGGATCTGCCCACCTTTGAATGTTACCTTTTTAATGTACATGTTAAAGTCTCTGAAATGTGCTGTCTCAGCAAATTTCTAGTCTATAATACAGTATTATTGACTGTAGTCCTTATGCCGTATCTCAGGTCTCTGGAGCTTATGCCTCCTGCACAATTTCAGCCTTGTACCCTTTGACCAGGGTACACAGTTTCTCTTTTCCTCCCTGTAACTGTGGTTTTACGCTCTGTTTCTCTGTGTTCCAGTGTGGTTTGGTTTGGTGTTTTGGGTTCCACAGTACATGAGATTGTGCAGCATTTGTCTTTCTCTGTCTGGCTTCTTTCACTCAGCATCACATCCTATAGGTTCATCTATATTGTTGCGAATGGCAGACTCTCCCTTTCAAGGCTGAATATTGTAGTATTCCATTTTGTTTGTATACACAAGTTCTTTACTTATTCCTCCATTGATAGACACAGGTTGTTTCCATATTTTGTCTACTGTGAATAATGTTGCAATGAACATGGGGACACAGATATCTTTACATGGTGGTGGTTTCATTTCCTTTGGGTATGTACCCAGAAGAATTGCTGGATCAAAAAATAGTTCTAGGGGCTGGGTGTGGTGGCTCACACCCATAATCTAGCGCTCTGGGAGGCCAAGGTGGGTGGACTGCTCGAGCTTAGGAGTTGGAGACCAGCCTGAGCCAGAACGAGAGCCCATCTCTAAAAAATAGCCGAGGATTGTGGTGGGTGCCTATAGTCCCAGCTACTTGGGAGGCTGAGGCAAGAGAATCATTTGAGGCCAAGAGTTAGGTGGCCATGAGCTATGACTCCATAGCACTCTATCAAGGGTGACAAAATGGGATTCTGTCTCAAAAAAAAAGTTCTCTGTTTAATTTCTTTAGGAACCTCCACTCTGTTTTCCTCAATGGCTGCAGCCTGCCCCTCCCTTATCTCTGTAGCTCTCTAATTCCTTCTGATCTTGTTGACAGAGGATACCCATGAAGGGCAAGGTCCAGGAGAACAGGTCTTCTCAAGGAGACACAAGGATACCCCTCAGGGGTCCTCTCCATGGTGACTTAGCTCTTGGGAATTTGTAGCCTTGACTTCCTGGAACCTGGAAATTTCCACTTCTGTGAAATCCTGCATTTCTGTAGGGGGCTGGAACAGTATCTCCCGCTTGATTCAAACGGACCAGTGAGAAAGGCACCTGTGGGTTGGAACTTTTTGACTGGAGATAAAAAGGGAAAGACCAAGCCAGTTGGGGAGCACGGCCATTGCAAATCTTCTATGCCAGAAGCTCTGCCAGCTGAAATAAAGCCCTTCCTCCTATAAACGTGGTGTTTGGGGGCTCTTCCTCTGCCTTGGGCCTCATCTTCCTGCAACATTGTGGTTTTAAATATCAACTCAATGATGATGACTTCCAAATCTTTATTTCCAGCTTTCTAGAAATTCAGTCTGAGATATCCAGATGCCTACTTTACAACTGTATAGATGTTTAATATATTTCTTAAAATTAACCTGGTCAAAACAAATTTTTCCTAAAATGGAGAAGGTTTACAGAAATTGCCAATCTTTTTCATTTCAATGCCCACTATTCGCCAAATTCCTAAAGACAAATACTGAGCAGCTTGCTTTGATTTTTTGATATCTTTTACTTTTCTCGTTCGATTAAAGAGTAATTCTGTTGATTCCACTGACAAACATATCCTGAGTTTGAATGCCTGCCTGTATGCCCTAGAGGAGAGAACAGAGATTAAGAGGCTCAAACTCAGCCAGGTTTGAGCCCTGGCCTCTGCTTCTTGCTGGGTATGAATCCTTAGTTCAATTGCATAAACTTTCTATATTCCCATTTGTAAAATGGGGACAACATAACAGCTACTTCATGAAGTTGGGAGAGTTCATCCAGTCACAGTGTGATCACTTTTAACAATCCCTAGTGTGGCTCAGCGCCTGTGGCTCAATCGGCTAAGACGCCAGCCACGTACACCTAAGGTGGTGGGTTCGAATCCCCAGCCCAGGCCCGCCAAACAACAATGATGGCTGCAACCAAAAAATGGCCGGGCGTTGTGGCGGGCGCCTGTGGTCCCAGCTATTTGGGAGGCGGAGGCTAGAG
>CAUYQV010181066.1:0-10995 GCA_963574575.1 Galagoides demidoff
GGCGGGCGCCTGTGGTCCCAGTTACTTGGGAGGCGGAGGCAGGAGACTCGCTTGAGCCCAGGAGTTGGAGGTTGCTATGAGCTGTGACGCCATGGCACTCTACCCAGGGGGATAGCTTGAGGCTCCATCTCAAAAAAAAAAGTTATTAGTTTTTAAAATCAGTACTTTTTAATAGAAACAACATGACCAAAAATCTGTCACAGAATTTTGAGACCCATTAAAACAAAGTTTAATGAAAAAAAAAAGAAAATTGTTTCTTTCTTCCTCTCCCGGAGTCAGTGTTTCAGAAACAGTGTTAGCCATCAGGGCACTACTGTGACATCAAAGATGAGGACGCCCATGGGCAAGGACCCTTAAATCCCCGTCCAGACGGCAAACGGACTCCCAGCAGGTCAGCCAGGCCTGCTGCAGTGCCGCTGTGTCAGCTGTAAAAGGCGGTGTCTCCGCACCCCTACCCCACAGATTTCCAGTGATGACTTCATAATGAGACGATGAGACCTTTGCTTTAAAAATGTAGAAGACTATCTGGGAAGTTCAGGTGGGTAGATTGTTTGAGCTCAGGAGTTCAAAACCCACCTGGCCAAGAACAAGACCCTACCTCCACTAAAAATTAAAAAAAAAAAAAAAAAACAAGAACAAAACAAAACTAGCTGGGTGTTGTGGCTCCTGTAGTCCAGCTACCTGGGAGGCTGAGGCAAGAGGATCACTTAAGCCCAAGAGTTTGAGGTTGCTGTGAGCTATGATGCCACAGCACTGTACTCAGGGAGATAGAGTCTGACTCTGCCTAAAAAAATAAAAAGAAAGATGTGTTTGGTTGCCCAACCTGAAGTATGTTTTCCTTAACAAGTTTTAGGGCAGAAAATGCTACCCCTTGGTTTACACCTTCCCATAGAGAGAGTAAAAACCACTTTTGCCGACATTAAATCCCATTACCTCCCTGCCAGGTGGGAGGTAACTGTCTGGTCTCCATGTGTTTTTGGATCGTGGATCATGAAATATCTTAGATTTAATCCCAGAGCCTGTGAATGAGCCTCTGTACTCAGGCCAGAACCAGAGACTCCACACAACACCCACAGGGCCCACAGCTCTGAGTTTCCACCATTTTTCAGAAGCTTAAAACAAGGGTGGGAATTCTCTGTCAATGACAAAGTGAATACCATTTTTAAGATATTTCCCAGGGTATTTAACAAAAAAAGAAAAGAAAATCAGTATATTAAAGAGACCCCTGCACCCCCACGTTCACTGCAGCGCTATTGACAATAGCCGAGATATGGAATCAACCTAAGTCTCCATCGACAGACACATACATAAAGAAACATGCTGTATATACACAATGGAACATGATTTAGCCATCCAGAAAATATAATTTGGCTCTGCGCCCATAGCACAGAGGTTGCCGTGCCAGCCACATACACTAAGAGTGGCGGGTTCAAATACGGCCCAGGCCAGCTAAACAATGATGACAGCTACAACAAATAGCCAGATGTTGTGGTGGGTGCCTACAGTCCCAGCTACTTGAGAGGCTGAAAAAAAAAATAGAATCTTGTCATTAGAAGCCACCTGGTTGAGCCTGGAGGACGTTATGCTAAATGAAATGAATCAGGAACAGAAAAGTTATTGCTGCATTGTCTCACACATATGAGGGAGCTAAAAAAAAACTGAGCTCCTAGAAGCACAGAGTAGAATTACAGTTATTAAAGAATAAAAGGGTGGGCCAAGGGGAGGATAAAGAGAGAGGCTAAAGGGTACAAAGTTACAGCTATATTTCCTTACCGAGGAAGCTCCAAACATGTTCACAGCCAATGTCTGCCCCTGGATGAGAGGAGTTAATTCAAGGCTCCGTAGCTCTGCAGGGTAAAAACAGTTAACAATAATTTAGTGTACATTTTCAAAAACCTATACAAGAGGATTCTGAATGTTCACAGCACAGAAATGATGAGTGTTTGAGGTGATGGATATACACTACTTATGCTGGTTTGATCATTACACATTATATACATGTATTAAAATCTCACCATGTGTCCAATAAGTATGTATGATTATTATGTGCCAACTAAAAATAAAAGGAGAAAAAGAGGAGATATTCCTCAGGACCTAACAGCAAACATCCCGTTAAAGGAAGACTAGATTCCCAATTTTGGTGTTTTTGTTTTTTAAATCGCCAAGCGAGATCTTCTAAAGCAAAAACAGTATCTTTGTCTAGGAAAAAACATGGTTTAATTCTATGGTTTGACATATACCTGGAGAGGAGAGAAATGGAGAGAAGTTCATCATATAATGGAATCACCACAGTGAAATGATGACAAGCTTGGACTTCAGAGCCTGAAACCCTTGGGTCCCTTTCCTGGCTCAGTCATTCATGTACTGTGTGGACACAGATAAGTTTCTTACCTTTTTGTCTCAGTCTTCTCAGCTATGAAGTAGAGCTGAGATGCCTGACTCAGAGGTGATGATTAAACGAGCTCATGAATCCAGAGTGCAGAATAAACAGCCTGGTGCGTGGTGAGCACAGAAAACCTTAGCTGTCACCCCCATGATCAGCAAGGATCAGCGGCCAAACTTCCAGTTACCTGCTACATTCAAAGACCTGTCCCAGGCACTGAAGGATGCTTAAGGCTCTATTTAAGAATGTCTGATCTGAGAAGTTGTCAAGCATACCAATGAATTTAAATATATTCAAGGAAAACTATCATTATCATCACTTCTGAATTACAAAGCAAATAATGTTACAAAGCTTTAACCATACAAATAATTCCAATCTAACTAGCTGAAAAAGCAGGTACGAGCAAAGAAGTGTCCATTTGCCTGGATGTTTGTTAGCTGGTGGCTGCTGTGCTTAAGTTGGTTGTTTTCAGGAGCTGGCCCATAATCCCAGTGAATGAGAGGCTTAAAACTATAGGACTCTTCTGCTAATTTAATTTCAAAGTTCATAAAGGCAAAACTATAGCTAAATGGTAGTCCTTGTCACCATTAACTGAAACTTTTTATGGAAGCTTTATCCACGCTTCTGGTCTGTCGTTCTCGGACACTCCCCCTTCTTCCCCAATCATGGAGTCATGTCAGCTAGACTTGTTGATCACCATACAGAACAGCCCGTACCTCACACTGCAAGAATGTTCTGCACGACTGCTACCAACTAGTAAACGTTAAAGCACAGGATAGAATTCATGTCTCCAGCTTTGGAAGAAGATAAAGCACTGACCTCATTGCCATTTGTTTCATAATTTACTCACATTACAGGCCTGAAAACCGTCTACTGTTTTGGCCCAAGTGGCTTCCTCAAGGCAGGAGTGTACCCTTTTACAGGGGAACCACTGTGTTAATTCTTGTGGTTACCTAAAGTCCACTCTGGCTCTGGCAGAGTTCCCAACAGCTGATGCTTTGCCCCCAGATTAAAGCCCTTTCCTGTAGATCGGCCATCCTCACCATCAATGCAGCAATGGACTGATTCAGAAGGGCCACTGGTCAGCTTTGTACTTGGTGGACAGTTACAAGATTAGCAACAGAGAGGTGTGACCTTTACTGAATGCCAGCTGTACTTCTCACCCAGAGACCCAGGAGGCAGCAAGGCTGCTGACCTTGGTGTGCTGCAATGCAGAGCAAAATGGAAATATTAATAGATTTATTATGAGACAGAAAGTTTTGAAGCCCAAAATTAACTTATTCCAAAGTATCCATCTTTGCTCCCAGTTTGAAATTCATTCAGTGTCACTCAGCCAAAGCCAACGTCTAGAGAATTAACAAGTCGCTTCCATTCCCATCTTGGTCATTCTTTATCAGAATGTAATTCTGTAAGCCCTCTTTTAAATTTGCAAAAAGGAAGAGGCTCTAATCTTTTCTATCTTTAAGTTCCAGTTCTTAGCACAAATGGCTGGCATGGAGCAAGCTGGTCAAAGATATTTGTGAAGCAAGTGACTGAGTGAAAGCAAACATCATACTCCAGAGTTTAGTTTTCTAATGAATTCCCAAGCTTTTGAGGAATGGTGGAGTGACCTTCTAACACCAGTCACACCATGACTAGAGATGAATGTTCAGCTTCACAAACACACACACACCTTCCTCTCCTTAACATACCCATTGTTTCCCTAAGCCCAAGTACTAGGACGTAGGCTTTCTGGAACACACGTCTCTGGAATTCCCAGCATCTGTGTTTCTGTGAGTAAGAGTCAGACTCTGTCTACCACTGTCGGTCATCAGATAATATCCTTTTCCTCAGACCAGCCAACTGGATTTTGAACCTGAAATACCCTTAGAAGGATATTTTCATTTCATTTTGTAGCCTGGCTGCAGCCTGAGCCAGCCAGGCAGGCAGGATGCAAGGGTCAGCACACAGGCCTGCTGGCTCCGGGAAGCAGAGCCCAGGCCTCTCACCATCGAGGCCTTGCCAACCAACATCCACCATCACAAAGGCACCCTTTTCTCTAAAGGCCTCACTCACCAGCCAACTTCCCCTTAACCCTATTATTCTGAGGCACTTGGCTTGCCCTTGTTCCTGCAGGGTGGCCTAAGTGGGTGGCTATTTGTTTCATGTCACAAAATGGCACTTCGTTTTCTACTGTCTGGCCTTCTCTGGTATGCTGCTTTATGATCTGGTTTGCCACTCTCTCTTCTGGGTGATTTAAGACTTTCTTTCTTGAATGTGCTTTCTAGATATCTGCCTCCAGGGTAGGGCAGCGAGGATAGATTTCTGGTCCAAAATGTGCCAGGGTGAACACTACTGAAAGATGAGTGTCTCCTTGCTCCCTAAAGATGCCTCAGCCTGGAGTAGGGTAAAGAGGAAAGCTATAATTGGGTTCTCTAGAGTGAGGCCCCCAGCAGGGGCCCATCTTGCTGGAGTCTTGGGGGATAATCTAGATTCATACCTCTTCATTAATTTGATTGTAAAGAACTCAAGAGTATATCCATTACTTCTTTTCAAGGATTTTATCTTTATTATGTAGTATTGCTTTTATGATTGGAAATTTTTGTTACAAATCACTTGTTAATACCAGAATATTTCTATGGATTTCCTATGGAAATATATGAAGAATAGTTTTTATATGGTGTGTTTATAATTGCATAGGCTGCATTACCAAGTATACACTGGGCAGGAGAGAACTTCTATTTTGATAAGGCAACGATGAGAACTGAATCCTCAGCTTAAAGTTTTACATATCCATCTGGGCATGGTGGCTTACATCTGAAATCCCAGCACTTTGGGAGAGTGAGGCAGGAGCATTGCCTGAGGCCATGAGTTTGAAGCCAGCATGGCAACATAGCAAGACCCTGTCTCTAAATATAACTAAGAAAAATTAGCTGGGCATGGTGGTGCACACCTATAGTCTCAGCTACTCAGGAGGCTGAGGCAGGAGGATCCCTTGAGCCCAGGAGTTCAAGGCTGCCGCGAGCTCTGCTTGTGCTACTGCACTCCCACCTAGGCAACAAAGTGAGACCTGCCTCAAAAAAAAAAAAATGTACATGTGTGATGAGAGGACTTTATTACAGAACAGGTTCTGGCGCCTTCCATTTCAGATCTTGACTTTCCTCTATTATCCACATGTTTCTGTAGTGCCTGCTCCCCTTAGCTTGGTCATGGAAGAGTCAGCACAATGGACACTGGAATTGCTTCTGGAAACCACTCCTACATTAAGAGTGGCTAGAAACATTTCACCATACACAGAAGTGACTGTGGACCTCATAAATATATCCCCCTAACACCCAAACTAAATGTTTGCTCAACTCCATTTCCCTTAGACTGATCCCCCAAATGCCTGTAGTCACCAATTCCAGGCGGGAGTGTAACAGATATGAAATTACACTGGAAAGACAGAGTGGTCTTAACCAACTATAGTTCATTTACCTGACTTGTACAAATTTTATGAAAATATATGACCATACGAACACCTTATTGGGCCCTCACACAGCTATGAAAGTGAAGGGACTTGAGCTGAGACTTTAGTTATCTCAGCCACTCAGAAGAGATGCCGGCTCCATCATGGGGCTGCTGCTGGCCATACGAGCATCCTTGAACTCAGACTTCTGATGTTCATAAATACAGATGATAAATGCCCACAAAGATTCCCCCACTAGATTCTCACTCTAACTTGTCCAAGTTCTGTTTTGCCATCTTTTCTTTTGTTAAACAGTTCCTTCATGCCGTCCTATAAACTCTCATTTGCTATATTTTCAATCTCTTTCACATTTATATCATTGTAGGCTCAATTTGTGTATAGTAGGAATTTTTAAATACGTGTTGTACGAAGGGGCTTTATAAGGATGAGCTCACAGAATGTATCTATTTCCCCAAAAGGGCATGAGAGTAGCTGGAATCAAACAGCAAACTATGCAGATCAGGAAGGTACTAGGCAAAAATTAATAAACCCACTGACCAAACTGTGGAGAGTCTTAGGAAGCACTTCCCACCCTCAGCTGGAGTCAAGAGCCAGATGAAGTGTCTATTTATTCGTCAGCTGGAATATCAGTGTGTGGAGAACAGGAACCGCATCCTTCAGCTCTTGTGTCCAGCGTGGTCCGTGTCCAGCCAGCTTTACTGAATGAATGACCAAACATGGCAAATGGCCTTTCATTTGGTTGATGGTTAGGAATCTCCGGAAACCTTGGCAAGTGTGATTCTGGCAAAGGTGAGCTGGAGGAAATCAGATCAGAGAAATTCCGGAAGAGTGCTGTTTGTTAAGGAAACTCAGTGCGATGCCTGCTATGGGACAAGGGAGTATGGGGCTGAGAGGAATACGAGGGCCAACCAGGGTTTTATTTTACAAAAGAAGGTATTCAGAAAGAAGGGCTGGGACCCAAAGAAAGGAGGAAGGGAGCTGGGAACAGAAGGCAGGGCAGGGAGGAGGTAGGCCGAGAGCAACCAAGGCGTCCATGAAGCTGGTGCCCTGATGGGCTGTGTGCTGCGGAGGCCTAGGTCTGGCCGCCTGCTGGGAAGTGCTCACCACACAGGCCACAACACCAGGATAGAAATTGGAAGGGAAGTCACCCGAGGCGCAAGGTAATGGGAGAGAGAGCATCACTTACAAATGGCAATGACACCATCAGAATGCCTGGGAAGGCCCTGCTGGGTGACAAGGAGCAGCTGCCTCAGCCAAGCTCATGGTCCGGTGCAGCAGCTCCTTTCAGCCTTCCTTCTAATCACAATTCATTCATTCATTCTCGCCAGCAACCTCCAGGAGGGCTATCCCCCACTTCTACCGAGTATCAATCCTCAAGGCAACAAAACTGTGGAACGGGTGGTTAGGACCAGACCTCAGGGCAGTGAGGGAAGAGCACAGCCACACAGACTTCATGGTGAACCCATGGTTTACATGCACCCAGTCTTCCTACCATTTCACACCAAAGTTGACAAAAGCACTTCCAGAGATGGGTGCTTATTTGACCTAAGTTAATTACCCTGGAGTTGTGATTTTTTAATTTTGCCTTAATTAAATGCGTCTCCTTCCCCTTTGCCAGATGTATGTTGAACTTTAACATACCCTCCAAGGTACATTAAAAATGCCCGTTTTCCCACCTGACATAGTGTCATGCACAAACGGAAAGTCAGTCACCACCATCCACTCATTCAGATAAAAGTCACAGAAAGAAGGATGCTCATTGCCTGATAAAGCAGCTTTTTCCACTTTTCTCCCCCTCCATGCCTATTTGATTCTTTGACCTTAACACAAAATGAACACAAATCTAGAAAGAGACTGAGAAAAGTTCATTTTAGAAGCAAAAGATAGAACCTTTTCCCTTTCATTGGCTGGCAAGAAGGCCTGATACTCTATTGCCATGTTGCCTGGCAACCTAGGAAATATTGTTGTGTTAAACAAAAACTATCTGGAGTAAATTCACAATGAAAGGACAAGAAGCATTGTATCATCCTGCATTCCACTAGTGAGACATGAGCAGTAGACACCTTGCGACAGTTTATCACTCCTCCCCTCAATAAGAAAAAACCCACAAAAACAAATGTACTGATATTGCCAAGAAATGCGCTGGATGGGGATCAGGAGTCCTGGGCAAGTCTCATACCCTTTGGGGCATTCAGTTTTTTTCATCTTCAAAAAGAACAAGTGGAATTAATGAGCTCTGACATTTTATGATTCAAAAGAAATAGTAAAAACTGGGAGCACATTGCCAGTCATCTTCGTGAACTGCAGCATTTATTATACTCAGGTAGGCCATGAACAATGATGACACACAGGCCTAGGGGCCTAAAGTCATCCATCTCACCTTAGCTAAAACCCACAGTGGATCTGGCTGGGTTCCTATAAGCTATTGATACCTCTGTTATTACAAGTAACTCCCCTAGATTAGAAAATGCAGAAGCTCAGCATTATGAAAATGGCTCATCTTATTAAGACAAAAATACCTCCTAGAAATTTCTTTTTAAGACTATTATAACGAGCAACCCTGGAGTCAAGGAGCCTTGGCAAAATTAAAGCAACTTGTTTGTGGAAATTACAAATGAGGAGGCTAAAAAAATATCCAAAAAGAGAAGCTGTAGTTGAAAGCTGAAAATGGCAGCAACAAAGCTTTGAAGAGAATGAGTAGTGTGGCAGTTAAAAATCAAAGACTCTGAGTTCAAGTCTTGTCTCTACCACTTACCGGGTGGGCTGTTATTTAAACTCCCCACATCTTGGTTTGTCCATCTATATGCAGACATACACGCCCTTCATATGGTTACTGCAGGAATGAAACAAGTTAGTAACGTGTTAAGCATAGTGGATGACGCGTAGTAAGCTGCTGTTGTTATTTCCAGCATGAGCTGATAGTTGTTAATACCAGAGCTGGAGTCAGCTGAGCCTGGATTCAAAACCCAGACCACTGTTTGTTTATTAGCAGTTGATCTTTGTGCAAGCTTCCTAGCCTCTCTGAGTATCAGTTTCTTCATATATAAGATCAGAATAATCATAATCTACCATAAAGAGTTGCAAGTATTGAATAAGATAATTGAATGAGAATGCTTGTGCACACATTCTCATTAGCTCATTATCATGAATCATTATTGTCCAGGATTCATCAAGAACTCTCTGCAATTTTTCTGGTTTCTCATTGTTTTTTAATACCATAAAAAAAATGAATGTGGCATAAAAAAATGAATTGTTAAGACAGGAATTTTTATGTTATGTGTATTTTACCACAACAAAAAAAATTGAAAAAAAAATAGTATTGGCTGCCAAGTCTTTTCAATGAGGAAAGAATAGTCATTTGAACAAATGTGTGTGGCAAACCAGATATCCGCCATACGAAAGAATGAAATTTGACCCCTTCCTCATACCATATACAAATCACCTCAAGATGGGTCAAGCACCTAAATGAAAGAGCTACATTATTAAATTCTTAGAAGAAATACAAACAAGCCTTGTGGCCATGGATTAGGCAATGGCTTCTTAGCTATGATGCCAAAAACACAAACAACCACACAAAAAATAGATAAATTTGGACATCATCAATATTAGAAATTGTTTTACTTTGAAGGTCACTATTAATAAAGTGAATAAACAACCCGCAAAATGGTATAAAATATTTGCAAAGCATGTAACTGATAAGTGAGTGACTTGTATCTAACACATATAAATAAATTTTATAATTCAATAATAAAAATACAAATTACCCAATTAATAGATGGGCAAAGGATCTGAGTAGACATTTCTCCAAAGAGATATACAAATGGTCAATATGCACATGAAATATTCTAAACATCATTGGCCGTCAGGGAAAGGCAAATCAAAACCATATCAAATCACTTCAATAGTAAAGATAAGCCTACAACAGTCAAGCTGAGAATCAAATAAAAGACCTAATACCTTTCTCAGTAGCAACGAAGAAAATAAAATACCTAGGAATACACTTACCCAAAGAGGTGAAAGACCTCTGTAGAGAGAATTATGAAACACTGAGGAAAAAAGTTGCAGAAGATGTAAAAAGATGTAAAAATATACCACACTCATGGATCAGCAGAATCAACATTGTTAAAATGTTGAAGTGATTTACAAATCAATGCAATTCCCCTTAAAATACCAGCACCATTTTTTCTTATGCAGATCTAGAAAAATTAGTTCTATGCTTCATATGGAACCAGAAAGGACCCCAAAATAGCCAAGGAACTTTTATGTACATAATAAGAACAAAGCTAGAGGCATCACTTTTCAGACTTAAAGCTACATTATACAACTATAGTAACCAAAACAGCATGGTATTGGCATAAAAACAGAGACAGAAACCTATTGATTAGAACAGAGAATCCAGAGATGAAATCATCCTCATGTTCCCATTTGATTTTTGACAAAGCAGACAAAAACATACTGGGGAAAAGAGTCCCTTTTCAATAAATGGTGCTAGGAAAACTGGATAGCCACATGTAAAAGAATGAAATAGGATCCACGGTTCTCACCACTCACAAAAATTAACTCATGATGGATAAAAGACTTAAACCTAAGGCAGGAAACTATAAAAATCCCAGAAGAAAGACTAGGCACAGTGCCTCATGCCTGTAATCCCAGCATCCTGGGAGGCTGAGGTGGGTGGAATGCTTGAACTGAGGAGTTCAAGACCAACTGGAACAAGAGTGAGACCCCGTCTCTAAAAAATACCCAGGTGTTGTGGCAGGCACCTGTAGTCCCAGCTACCTGGGAGGCTGAGGCAAGAGAATCACTTGGGCCCAAGAGTTTGAGTTCACTGTGAGCTATGGTGCCACAGCACTTTACCTATGGTGACAGAGTGAAACTCAGTCTCAAAAAAAAAAAAAAAAAAAAAAAGAATCATAGGAGAATATGTTGGAAAAACTCTTAAAGATATCAGCCTAGGGGCTCGGCATCTGTGGTTCAATCGGCTAAGGCGCCAGTCATGTACACCTAAGGTGGCGGGTTCGAATCCCCAGCCTGGGCCCGCCAAACAACAATGATGGCTGCAACCAAAAAATGGCCAGGCGTTGTGGCGGGCGCCTGTGGTCCCAGCTACTTGGGAGGCAGACGCAGGAGACTCCCTTGAGCCCAGGAGTTGGAGGTTGCTGTG
>CAUYQV010181068.1:0-19908 GCA_963574575.1 Galagoides demidoff
TGCAACCAAAAAATAGCCAGGCGTTGTGGTGGGCACCTGTGGTCCCAGCTACTTGGGAGGCTGAGGCAGGAGACTCGCTTAAGCCCAGGAGTTGGAGGTTGCTGTGAGCTGTGATGCCATGGCATTCTACCAAGGGTGATAAAGTGAGACTCTGTCTCAAAAAAAAAAAGATGGGCACCACCTGTGGCTCAGTGGGTAGGTGCCAGCCCCATATACCGAGGGTGGTGGATTCATACCCGGCCCCGGCCAACCTGTAACAAAAAAATAGCCAGGCGTTGTGGTGGGTGCCTATAGTCCCAACTACTCGGGAGGGTGAGGCAAAAGAATTGCCTAAACTCAGGAGTTGGAGGTGCTGTGAGCAATGTGACACCACAGCACTCTACTGAGGGTGATAAAGTTAGACTCTGTCTCTATAAAAACAAAACAAAAAAAACCACGAAAGATTCTTCCAGCTGGGTGTAGTGGCTCATGCCTGTAATCCTAGCACTCTGGGAGGCCCAGGAGGATAGGTTGCTTGAGCTCATAGGTTGGAGACCAGCCTAAATCAAGACTCCTATCTCTACTAAAAAGAGAAAAACTAAAGCAAAAAAGACTGCTTGAGACCAAGAGTTGGAGGTTGCTATGAGCTATAACACCACAGCATTCTACCCAGGGTGACAGCATGAGACTCTGTCTCAACAACAAAAATAAATAAATAAATAATATTCTTCTTTTTATAGGTTTACAATATGAATTCTCTGCTAGTACAGTCAGCCCTCATATCCACTGGTTCCACTCTGTAGGTTCCCCAACCACAGACTGAAAATACTATAAATAAAAAAGGAAAAAAAGAAAAATATTTGAAGATGTACAATCTTTTTCTTTTCTTTTCTTTTCTTTTTTTTTTTTGAGACAGAGCCTCAAGCTGTCTCCCTGGGTAGAATGTTGTGGCATCACAGCTCACAGCAACCTCCAACTCCTGGGCTTAAGCGAGTCTCCTGCCTCAGCCTCCCAAGTAGCTGGGACCACAGGTGCCCACCACAACGCCTGGCTATTTTTTGGTTGCAGCCATCATTGTTGTTTGGTGGGTCCGGACTGGATTTGAACCCGCCACCTTAGGGGTTGCGGCTGGTGCCTTAGCTACTTGAGCCACAGGCACTGAGCCTACAATTTTTTTTCTTGTCTTTGTTCCCTAAATAATATAGTATAACAACTATTTACATAGTATGGAAATTGCAATAGGTATTGTAAGTAATCTAAAGATGATTTAAACTCTATGGGAAGATGTGCATAACATTATATACAAGTGCAGTATACCATTTTATATAAGGGACTTGAGGATCTGTGTATTGTATCCTCAGAGGGTCCTGGCACCAGTCACCCACAGATACCAAGGGATGACTCTACATGGATTGCTTGCTTATAAATGATTACTTGACCATGAGAAAGGGGATATAGAGAAATGTGAAGGTCAAGTATTGCGGCCTCTGTCAAGTGACAACCCACCCCAAACCAATGGAAAATAGGGTTCCAATCCCCAAAAGGACCATCTGTGACAATTTTTTAGGACAGTCTTCTGTATCTCGTCTATGCCATCCCCACAAAAGGTTGAGGCTAAGCAAAGCAACATGGTAGGGGACAAAAAGCACAGGACTGAGACTCACAAGACAGGAGCTTCTGTTTTAATTCAGTCACTAACTGATTATTTGTGTGACCTAAGACAAGTCACTTTCTCTACCAAGATTCTCCTGTGGGAACTAGCATTCTATATCTCTGTTTGGCGAAACAATGGTGCGTGGTAATTAGCTAAAAGTTCACTGGGAGAAGTCAGACTAAGTATACCCTTTTGCTACATAAATTTAGTGGAGCTAACTGCCAGATGACTGTATTACAGGGGCCCACGTTGAAGAGCAGCCCCCAATGGCAGTAGGGAAGGGGAGAGTTGGGTAGCCCAGCACCTCACCCTCGAGCAGCGCGATGCCTTTACGGATGTCATCATTGTACTTGCTCCGCACCAGGCACCAGGCGTACTCAAACTGTGTGCTCTTGGACACCGAGCCTGCTGACTTCTCAGACTGAAATTTCTTTTCAAACTTCTGCCATAGGGGAGGAGAGGAATCATTTAGAAAGGATGTCAACTATTCTCCAACTGGACATGGTATCCATTTCCAGTTACACTCTATCCTCCTGTCTCTGCCCCATTTCCCTCGCGGGTCTTGGTACCTGGCACCCCGGTTCCTACTATCTCCATCCCTGGGACCCAGGGATTCTGTTTCTCAGGGCTGGGAAGGGCTAGCTATTTGGACAGAACCCCCTCGGTTCTCTCGCCCCCTAGTGGTACCGAGCAGAGATGCCACCTGGTGGCAGCTCCAGGCACGGCTCCCGGAGCAGCTGACCCGGAGTGGCTTAACAGTAAACACTCTGTTAGAACTGCTCAACAACAGCCCACACGGTCCTGGTCGGAGAATACTGGACCCATTCGGCCCCACCCTGCCTTACCTTGCCGGGTCTAGCCCTTCCTTGTTTGCAAGACAGAAATAGAAAGAGTGACTACCTCCTTTAGAGCTACCAAGATTGAGACGTGGCATGCAATGCACTTAGCACCGTGCCGGACGCAGTAATATGTGAAACTTTATGATGGTCGCTGTACTTCCTCACCTTTGAAGGAGCACCCTGAGTTCCCAACTCCTGCACGAACCCAGAAGCCGTCAGTCTTTCTACCGTCAGACTCCAGGCCTTTACAACTGAGGTGTGGTGCCTCACGAAACTACAACTCCCACTAGCCTCCGGAGCAAAGTGGGCACCTCGGGCAGGAGCCCGACGCTGCAAAGGCTGCCGGGAGCCGTAGTTCGGCTTCCCTGGGCTAAGCCAATGCTAGGAAGAGCGTTTGGTCAATGCCCAACTGTCCTCAGGACCCACCCTCCGAATCGTCCCTTTCCCTCTCGCGGAGCCAGGCCTCACCAGCAAGTCATCCACAGACACCAGCTCGTTCAACACGGCCTCCATGGCCGCCGCCCCCACAAGCCTCACACCAAACTCTACTGTGCCTCAGTCTCCATGGCCCAGGAGAAGGGGCTGAGGGCCACTTCCGGCGTCTGGCGGAAGCGGGCGTGTGGGGCGACGCCCCGCCCCTTCCCCCTGAGTGGCCGGCGCCTGAGGGGGCATGATTGCGCATGCTCGGTCAGTCCCTGCCACTCCAGGAGACACTCGCGTGTCAGCGTTCCAGGTTCTCCAGCCTCCGTGGAGGTTGCCTCAGGAGACTGTGGGACTATGTCTTGGTAGTTAGCTCTTTGGCTGAAAATAGCGGAAAAGGGAGGTGGAAAACAGGGCAGGGATCACGTTAGGGGCCAGTCTAATGCTCCCCAGTAATCTAGGACCCTGGAGGCTATGTGACTTCACTGCTGCAACAAAATCATACTCAGGGACTCTGCTAACTCTTAGAATGCAAGAAGGTAGATGACTGGATCCATTATCACACACCCATAGACTGGAATACATAATAGGGGATGTTATTAATGGTAATTTTTTAAAGCTGTTGTTCCATTACTTGAAGAAAGCATCCAATCTTTTAAATATTATTTAGATAAACAATCTTCTCGGAAGCGGGAGAGCCTGTGAAAGAGAAAGGGGCTAACTTGACTTTCAGTGTTCTGTGCAGTGAGAGGACTGGGTAGTGACTTTCATATTCTTTTTACCTTGACTTAAGTACTCTAGCACGTATCAGAATTTAAGTTCCATGAGGGTAGGGACTATATCCTGTTTATCCCATATCTAGCACAGCACTTGGCACAGTTCAATAAATATTTGTTGAATAAACGTAAAATAAAGCAAATAATAGTGAAGAGGGCAGTGCAAACAGTGCAAAGGAAGGGGATTATCTGAACACTTACCACATTTGCAAAGCCCTTTCAATTTTTTTTTTTTCTGAAGTTTTTGGCCGGGTCTGGGTTTGAACCTGCCACCTCTGGCATATGGGGCTGGCATCCTACTCCTTTGAGCCACAGGCACCGCCCTTTTTTTTTTCTTTTTGAAACAGAGTCTCACTATATCCCCCTCTGTATGGTGCCATTGCATCACAACTCACAGCATCCTCAAACTCTTGGGCTTAAGCAATTCTCTTGCCTCAGCCTACCAAGTAACTGGGACTACAGGTGCCCGCCACAACGCCTGGCTATTTTTTGGTTGCAGTTGTCATTGTTTAGCAGGCCTGGGCCAGGCTTGAACCCACCACTCTCGGTGTATGTGGCCGGTGCCCTACTCACTGAGCTACTATGGGCACCAAGCCCCTTTCTATTTTTTTTTTTTTTTGCAGTTTTTTTGGCTGGGGCTGGGTTTGAACCTGCCACCTCTAGCATATTGGGGACAGTGCCCTACTCCTTTGAGCCACAGGCACCGCCCTCAATTTTTTTTTTTTTTAATTCTCTTAATAGTCTTGTGAGTTAAGTAGAGTTGTTCTTTTCTATTGGGCTTGGATAGCTGAAATAAGCTCTGTAAACTTTAAGAAAAACTTGAGTTTAGGGAACTAGCTCCGTAATGATCGCCAACATAAGACTCACAAAAAATGCATATTCATTCAAAGATGTATCAAACACCTAATCTTGGCTGGGCCTTGAGGTGAGCAGAGGATAAAAAGGACACAATAGGAACCAGACAAGTGAAAACAGGACCAAACACAGGAGGCAAACACTAGCAAGGAAGGGGAGATAGGAAGGCCAAAGGGACATTATTCCTATTAGCAGGCTCATTTTGGGGGTAGCCTGCACCATATTCATCTTTGTATTTGCTACAGCTCTTGGCACTGACCTAGAACATGGTAAAAAGCTCCATCAGAATTTGTTGAATGTATATATGGGGGGAGGGAGGATTGAAAGGGCTTTGGCAGCGTACCCAGGACCAGACCCAGAGAGGGTTATTCCAAGTTTAACGAAAGGGGACAGAGACCTGCCAGGACAAAAACAGTGACTGCAATGAGGATGGTTGGAGGCTTGTTTTTATACTGGGCATAGGGGAAGGAAGATTCCACAGCTTGCTGGAAGGTTTTGGCAGGCTAGGGTCTTTCTGGGGGAATTCGTGGGGTGGGACCAGGTAGACCTTTTGTTCTAAGGGAGTAGGAGGGGGAAGGATTTAGGCCCTCAACAAGAATGACTTACTCATTGGCTAAATTTTGTGCCAATGAACAGATTCTAAGTCTGAGTTTGTGCCTTTCCAGTTTAGTTAGCATAGCCATCCACCTTGGATCATAGGCATGGGAAGTAGTTTCTGTTAATTTTACATCCAAATTACGTCCAAACCTGTGTCATCCCTACCTGGATGACTTCAACAGCTGCCTCACTGGTCTCCTGCCTCCATTACCACTATTTACTTACCCAGTAGTCATAAGGAGCTTGTAAAAACACAGTTCTTAATTTACATGAAACCCTCTAATGGCTTCTCATTGCCCTCAGAACAAAGGTTAGCATCTTGGAACACAGCCTACAAGACCCTTCTTGGTCTGGTCCGCCCATAATTCTCTGCCTCACCTCTCTGAGTGGCCCCATGGCCTCAGACATGCAGTCTCTTCTGCTTACAACATATATCTCCTCCTTCTTTGATTATCTTGAGAGAGGATAACCAAGAAGGTTGAGGTCTAGGAGAACAGGGTGAGGAGGGGTCTTAGGAACTCTCTACTTGTATCCAGTTGGTCAGGAGTACAGCTGGCAACCTGAGCATCTTAAATGCTCAGGTCTATCTCAAGGATATACTGCAAGATCCACTCCATGGCGACTCAGCTCTTGGGAATTTGTAACTTGGAAATTTCCAAGTTCTGTGAAATCCTGTAGTTCTGTAGGGGCTGGAATAGCATCTCCCAATTAATTCAAACTGGCCAATGAGAGAGGTACCTATGGGGTGGAACTTTTTGGCTATCAATAAAAAGGGACAGACCAAGCCAGTTGGGGAGTCCGTCTGTTTGGAATTCTATGCTGTAAGCTCCTGGCTAGTGAATAAAGCCCTTCCTCTTATAAATGTGGTGTCCAGGTGCTCTTTCTCTGTGTTGGGCTTCATCTTCCTGCAATAATCTGGCTCATTCATTCATTCATGATTTAGTGCATTCAACAAATAGTTATTAAGCACCTGTTTAACTGCTAGGGATCCACATTGAACAAAGTTCCTGATCCCATGCAGTTAACATTTTTGTGGGGGAAACAGAATAAAATAATTAAACAAGTAAATACATAAAAACACTGTGGCATAACAGGAAATATACTGTATACTTGGTCTCTGTCCTGATTCCCAACACAAGGCTCCTAAAATCCTTGTAATTTCCTGAGTGATGGGAGTAAGAGGAGCATCTTACAGAGCTCCTAAATTCTTGGAACTTTGCCAGTGATACCAGTGTCTTTTGTTCTAATGACATGTCTCTTGGTGGACTGCTGGTCACCAGAAAGACCAAACCATGATTAGAAGCTTGGAACTTTCTGTCCCACTCCCCTATCCTCTAGCAAAAGGAGTGGGGTTGTAGGTTGACTTAATAATTGGTTATGCCTTCATGATAAAACCTCCATAAAAATTCCTCAATTCTGGAGTTTAGAGAACTTCTGGGTTGGTGAACACAATAGAGGTGCTGGGAGGGCATGGAATCTCTAGGCCCCTTCCCTATATCTTGACATTTGCATTGTTTACCTTTGGCTGCTCCTGAGTTGTGTCCTTTATGGTAAACTGATAATAGTACATAAAGGGTTTCCTTGAGTTCTATGAGCTGTTATAGCAAATTATCAAACCTGAGGAGGGGTCTTAGGAACTCTCTACTTGTATCCAGTTGGTCAGGAGTACAGCTGGCAACCTGAGCATCTTAAATGGAGGCAGTCCTGTGGAACAGTGCCCTTAACTTGTAGGACCAGGTGTTAATTCTAGGCAGATGGCATCAGAATTGAATTGAAGGACACCCAGTTGATGTCCACAAAAAAATCAGAGAATCCAGAAACGCTGGAGGACCTTCTCGGTTAACATCATCAGGATGTGTGGGGACTGTGTGGAGAAGGAATATCCTAATAGGGCTGTGCAGTGTGCAGTAAGAGGGATTTTATGCTGATCACAAACAAATCCTCAAAAGAAGAAGATGGAGAAGAAATAGCGACCTATGATCATCTGTGTAAGAACTGTCATCACATAATAGCCAGGCATGAGTATACTTCAGTATACATGGATGAATTTCAGGAGTATACCATGCTGTGTCTGTTATGTGGCAAAGCAAAAGATTCCATCAGTATTCTCCCTGATGACCCAGACAAATGACTCTATATTCTAAGGATCATTCTGCAGTTCTTTTTTAACTGTGGTGGGTTGGTTTACAATATAGTAAGCCTGATAGTTTGTCTCACTTAGTTTATAATGAAAATGCTTCGCATATATTTTTTTCTGCCTAGACTAACCTATCCTTTGAGAGAAAAAGTAATTTAGGAGATTGTTTCCTGTTAAAGTTTGAAGTTTCCCATCATTGTAGCCAGAGTGAAGCATCTTTGTTAGCAGTTACATGGCCAGAAAATAAATAAAAGGGGAACATATCTTGTGCCCCCAACTTGGTTTCCAAGAAAAGGAAGCAGGGCTCCTTGGGAAGATGAGTGCTTCTACCACTTGGACAGGAAATATACAAGATAAGCTTGGATCTTCTTGTGCCACAGAAAAATGAAGTGCTGCACATACACACACACAAAAATTATAGTGATTGGGAGTATGTCACACAGACAGTCACAACTGAGAGAGCTCCCAGTGAACAAAGCTGGAACAATTTGAGCAAGAAAATAAAGTAGTATTGGATTATAACCCAAACCATATGATAAATATCTACAAGTCCATACATAAATACTTATACAAATCTCTCGTGCAGGAAAATTCCAAGTAACTTTTGTAGATACTCCCTACCGCTTCAGTGTGTGCTCTGTGTAGTGACTTCTTGCAAAGAGTATAATATGGAAAGGGGAGAAAAGAGTAACTTTACAATGAAGAAACCTGGCAAACACTAGCTCAGCCACGGATCGAGGTTAACATCATCCATGATAAGCCCTGTTTGTGACATGTACCCCTGATATGATGAGAATGCCACTTTACCTCTGTGGTCTTTCTCCTCAAATCCTACAGCCCCAGTCTGATCATGAGAAAAACATCAGACAAATTCCAACTGAGGGACATCCTACAAAATATCTGGTATGTCTGACAAGGAATCCTTAAAACTGTCAAAGTCTGGCTCGGTGCCTGTAGCTCAGCAGCTAGGGCGCCAGCCACATACATTATAGCTGGTGGGTTCGAATCCAGCTTGGGTCCACCAAACAACAATGACAACTACAACCAAAAAATAGCTGGTCATTGTGGCAGGGACCTGTAGTCCCAGCTACTTAGGAGGCTGAGGCAAGAGAATCACTTAAGCCCAAGAGTAGGAGGTTTCTGTGAGCTATGATGCCACGGCACTCTACCCAGGGCAACAGCTTGAGACTCTTGTCTTGGAAAAAAAAAAAAACTGTCAAAGTCATCAAAAAACAGGGAGAAAGTCTGAAAAACTGTCACAGCCAAGAAAACCCCCCAAAAAATGATAACTAAATGTAATGTAGTATCCTAAATGCAATCTTATACTAGAAAAAGGATATTTGGTAGAAACTGAATAAAGTGTGGATTTTGGTTTATATATATAAATCAGATAATTGCTTGGTGTCAAAAACCCCCACATATTTGGTGTCAGAAGCGTTACAAAAGTCAAGAAATAGTTTTTTCATTTAAACACAATAATGTCATGAGTTGAAAAGGGGACAAAACTACAGCAGGGTGAAGGAACAGAAGAAGAGGTAGAATGTTCAATAAAGTCACTCTGAAGAGGAGACACCTAGCAGAGCCCTGACAAGAATGAATAAGCCACACAGGTAAATGGGAAAAGAACATTCCAGGAAGATAATGCAGCAGGGACAAAGGCCTCTAGGAGGAAGCATGCAAAGGTCATATGGTTTGGATGTTTTGTCCTCTCCAAATCTCATGTTGAAATTGATCCCCAATGGGGCAGTGCCTGTGGCTCAGTGGGTAGGGCGCTGGCCCTGTATACCGAGGGTGGCAGGTTCAAACTTGGCCCCAGCCAAACTGCAACAAAAAAATAGCCGGGCGTTGTGGCAGGCACCTGTAGTCCCAGCTACTCAGGAGACTGAGGCAAGAGAATCGCCTAAGCGCAGGAGTTGAAGGTTGCTGTGAGCTGTGTGATGCCACGGCACTCTACTGAAGGTGATAAAGTGAGACTCTGTCTCTACAAAAAAATAAAAAGAAAAGAAATTGATCCCCAATGTAGGAGGTGAGGCCTTGTGGGAGGAATTTGAGTCAGGGGGCAAACTGCTCCTGAATGGCTTGGTGCTGTCCTGGTTTTGGTAAAGAGTGAGTTCTCACTACTGTATTAGTTCCTGTGAGAGCTGGTTATTTAAGAGAGCCTAGCACCGGCTCCTCCCTCTCTTGCGCCTTCTTTCACCTTCTGACATGCCTGCTCGCCTGCTCCCCTTTACCTTCCGTCTTCATTAGAAACTCCCCGAGGCTCTCACCAAAAGCAGGTGTTGGCACCATGCTTCTTGTACAGCCTGCAGAACTGTGAGCCAAATAAGCCTTTGGTAATTTCTCTATAAATTACCTCAGAAATATCAGAATAGCCTCAGGTATTTCTTCTTTTTTTTTAGACAGAGCCTCAAGCTGTCCCTCAAGAGTGCCATGGCATCACGGCTCACAGCAACCTGCAATTCCTGGGCTCAAGCAAGCCTCCTGCATCAGCCTCCCACGTAGCTGGGACCACAGGCACCTGCCACAACGTCCGGCTATTTTTTTGGTTGCAGCTGTCATGGTTGTTTGGCAGGCCTGGGCTGGATTCGAACCCGCCATCTTAGGTGTATGTGGCCGGTGCCTTAGCCACTTGAGCCACAGGCACTGAGCCAGAATTTTATTTTGTTTTTTTTTTTGCAGTTTTTGGCCGGGCTGGGTTTAAACCGTATGCCGGAACTGGCACCCTACCCTTTTGAGCCACAGGCGCTGCCCTATTTCTTTTATAGCAGTATAGAACAGACCAAGACAGTTAGGAAGCTAAGGTGACCAAGTGGAATGAGCAAAGGAAAGTATGACAGAAAGTGAGGGGAGATAACAAAGGGCCCTGTAGACCACAGTAAGGAATTTGAATTTAATTTTATGTGTAAAGGGATCCCTTTGGCTGACGCCTGGAGACAAAGTAGTAGGAGCCAGAGTGAAAGCAGGACTCTGTGGTGGGCCAGGTATGAATCTTTGGTGACCTGGTCTACAGCAATAGTGATGGAGGGATTCAGGGTGTATGTTCAAAAGGTATAGCCACTGGGATTTGCTGACAGAAGGCATGGGAGAGGGGAGACTAGGATGACAAATTGATTTCTGCCCTCACTGGTCTAGTGAACTCCTACTCATCCCAAGTTCTCATCTCAAAGACCACTGCTTAGGGAAAGCTTTCTCTGGCATCCCAGACTAAGTGGGTTTCTGTAGAGGGAAAATGTTACTAGTCCTGCATTTTCAGAACATAAAACTATAATATACACCTCACTTTCAGTGCTACCACTGTATTTTTGTGAGCCACCTGATTGCTTTGGGTATGATAATAAAACCTGCAGAAGAAGACACTGTTCTGCTCCCATCTATTTTTTCCCACATCATAGAATGCTCACATGTGACAATGTTGCCAAAAATCGAACCCAGAAAGATGTTATTATTAGCTCTATTTGACTCAAGAGAAAATTGAGCTCAAAAATGGTTAAATAATCTTCTCAGTGTCACAGAACTAGAAGCCAAGAAGCTGGGATTCAAACCCGAGTCCTGCATAAACCCAGCCTCCAGCAGAAGCCTGCCTCTTCAGATAAAAGGATAAACAGTTGTGTGTTCCAAGAGGTGGAGAAATCACTTAAAGGACAAATAGGAGGAAAGGTTAGGACATGTTCCTAAGTATACTCTAGTTGTTCATCTGTAAAAATATTAGGCTGGGTGGCACCTGTGGCTCAGTGGGTAAGGCGCTAGCCCCATATACTGAGGGTGCTGGGTTAGAACCCAGCCCTGGCCAAACTGCAACAAAAAATAGCCAGGTGTTATGGGAGCTACTCAGGGAGGCCAAGGCAAGAGAATTTCCTAAGCCCAGGAGCTGGAGGTTGCTGTAAGCTGTGATGCCACGGCACTCTATTGAGGGCGACAAAGTGAAACTCTGTCTCAAAAAAAAAAAGGAAATATTAGACTGAGGCTCAGTGCACATAGCACAGTGGTTATGGCGGCAGCCACATACACCAAGGCTAGTGGGTTCAAATCCGGCCCCTGCCAGCTAAACAACAATGACAACTGCAAAGGAAAAAATAGCCAGCATTGTAGCAGGCACCTGTAGTTCCAGCTAGCTGGGAGGCTGAGGCAAGAGTATCACTGAAGCCCAAGAGTTTGAGGTTGCTGTGAGCTGTGATGCCACAGCACTCTACCAAGGGTGACGTAGTGAGACTGTCTCAAAAAGAAAAAAACTATATTAGGCCGAAATTTGTAATTTTTTTCTTCATTTACAATAGAGAAATCACCTACTACTTTCCTGAAGCACTGAGTGAACTAGGAAGGGACAATTCAGGTTAATTCAAAACCAAAACAGGTAAAGCAATCCTGAGAAACCATTTTTTTTTAACCCAGTATAGTACCGTGGTAAAACTGAAAGTAAACACCTCCAGCAGAGTGCCTGTGGCTCAGTGAGTAGGGCGCCAGCCCCATATACTGAGGGTGGTGGGTTCGAACCTGGCCCTGGCCAAACTGCAACAAAAAACAGCCGGACTTTGTGGCGGGTGCCTGTAGTCCCAGCTACTCAGGAGGCTGAGGCAAGAGAATTGCCTAAGCCCAAGAGCTGGAGGTTGCTGTGAGCTGTGACGCAACAGCACTCTACCAAGGGCAACAAAGTGAGAGACTCTGTCTCTTAAAAAAAAAAACAACCGGCTCGGCGCCTGTGGCTCAATTGGCTAAGGCGCCAGCCACGTACACCTAAGGTGGCAGGTTCGAATCCCCAGCCCAGACCTGCCAAACAACAATGATGGCTGCAACCAAAAAATGGCCAGGCGTTTGTGGTCCCAGCTACTTGGGAGGCGGAGGTAGGAGACTCGCTTGAACCCAGGAGTTGGAGGTTGCTATGAGCTGTGATGCCATGGCACTCTACCCAGGGGGATAGCTTGAGGCTCCGTCTCAAAAAAAAAAAAACAAAAAAAAACAACCAAACACCTCCCCCTCCCCCAAACCACCACCAGTTGCTGAAAATTGTTGTAAAATTGGTTTTACCCTCTTGGCTAGTGGTGTTTTTTTCTTCATACCATCTGTCAGTTTGTCATTACACATTTGTGTGATGGTGTGCTTACTGCTGGTCTCCTGCACTAGACTGGAAGCCACATGTGGGCCAGGTCTATTCCTATTTTGCTTATATTATGCCCCTAGAACCCAGCTCAGTAGATATTTGATTGTAATTATTACATAAGTGGATATTGCTGTTGCCATTATCAAATTTTTGGAAAGCAATGGAGCAATACATAGTAAGAGCTATCAGTAAAATGCAGTATTATTTGGCTAAATAATCTACTCCTTTGGGAAAATATTCAAGGAAAGGAGAAAAATAGAGGAAAAGAGAATTGAAGATACTCATTCCTGCATTATCTGTGAAGGTAAACAAACAACAAACATGCTAGGGAATGGCTTTATTAAATAATACATAAATAGAATAGAATAATATACAGCCTTAATGTCACATTCATATGGATTCTATGCATGTGGATAGTAATATTCAAAGCAAAACAAAAAAGTATATACTTCTCAAATCCAGTCAGATGGCTAAGCAGAAAGGAAACTGACTTTTTTTTTTTTTTTAAGAGACAGGTCTCGCGATGTTGCCCAGGCTTGAGGGAAGTGGCTATTCACTGACGCGATCCCACTACTGATCAGTACAGGAGTTTTGACATGCTCAGTTTCTGACCTAGGCCGGTTCACCCCTCCTTAGGCAACCTGGTGGACTCCCCGCTTCTGGGAGGTCACCATATTGACGCCGAACTTAGTGCAGACACCTGCATAGCGCACTACAGCCCAGAACTTCTGGACTCAAGCGATCCTCCTGTCTCAGCCTCCCAAGTAGCTGGGACTACAGGCGCCGGCCACCGCGTACGGCAGGAAACTGACTTTAGTCAGTTAGTTTAGTTAGTTAGACTAAAACCTAGAACTGGTATTTGTTAGCGATCAAACCAGGGGATTTGGGCCCCTCCCTTGAGTATACCATTGGTTGGGGGCCTGTTCTGGACCTCAGCCCTTTGGTCTTTTGTATTGCTTAGCACAGGAAAAGTGCTTACCAAACACTCAATGAACAAGACTCCACTATCTATGTTCTTCCAATATTCAGTAAGTTACTTACTAGTTCCGTCTACTATCCAGTTAAAAAGTCACATCAACAGCAAATTCATTCAGCCACCCACCCAACAAACATTTATTAAGAACCTACTATATGCCAGGCACTCTTCTAAGTGCCGGATAAGAGAAGTGAACTAAACAGAGTCCTTGCTCTCATAGAAGTCACAGCTTTGTGGAAATGATAAGACCGCTAAAGAATACATGACAGATCATCCCCGCCCCTAGTCCTCCTCAACCTAGACTGGCTGCCATGTATTTCAAAGTGCAAATAGGAACTCCTATGTCCTGATTAAAATACTGTTTTGGCTACTAGGGATTCTGTTTAAATTTCTTATCACGCACAGAAAGCCCCTTAGGCTCGCCCCATCTTACCTTTCCAGCTTCATCTCCAGCAACCCACGCATTCTGCACAAGCAAACGTCTTCACGACAGCCACCTTTCTTCTCCTCAGAGTGTTCCTTCCACCTGCAATACTCTGCCAACAGGAGATCCCCGTTCACCAAACACCGGGGTGCCTAAGTGGTAGGCACTGCTAGGCCCGAGGACGTTACCCCTCCACGAGTTTTCTTCTACCCGGGCCCCAGCCCCTCAGGCCCCTTGGAGACAACAGCATCCTGAACACCGAAGTACAGCATTTATCGCTCACTATCTGTGGACATAAACGGTGCCACGTTCAACTCTCTGCCAAAAGACAAGCATCCAGGAATCATCCGTTGGGTGAATGAAAGAGTAAGCAGTTCCAAAAGGATGCTCTCAGAACCTCTGTGGTCCGCACTTCCGGGTGGTTCGGAGGGAAGGAGAGAGAAGAAGTAGGGGATGTATCCTCTCTGGGGCCACTCTAGGAGAAAGGCTCGGTGGCCTGGAGGACCAGGAGCTACTCCCGGGGCGAGCGCGGGGCTGACGGTAGCGTCAGCGCCTGCGCAGTAGCCGCCCTCCGCGGGAAGTAGGGGGCTGAATGGAGTCGGAGGGGCGTGGAGGACCCACTGGCCAATTAATGAATGGCTCAGGTTCGCGGGAAGGGGGGGGCGCGGGCAAAGGGAAAGTGGAAAGGAGGGTCACTCGCATACCTCAACCCTTCTTGAAGTGGTTTATGGCTCCTGTAAAGAGGACAATGACCACCAACCCCCCAACCAAAAAAATCAGAATCTTTGACTTAGGTGAGTCTCACCGAGCTGGATCCAGGTGTCTCCTCCTCTCCAGTCATTACTGTAACGCGTCCCTGTTTAGTGTCTCAAACCTCCATTCAAGTGAGATCCACCCAAGCCAAGTAACTCAGAAGTTAACACCTCCTTAACGTTTGCTACAGTATATATATATATATATTTATTTTTTGGCTGGGGGATGGGTTTGAACCCCCTACCTCTGGTATATGGGGCCGGCGACCTACCCCTTTGAGCCACAGGCGCCGCCCTCTTTTTTTTTTGAGACTCAGTCTCACTTTGTCGCCCTCAGTAGAGTGATGTACCATCACAGCTCACAGCAACCTCAAACTCTTGGGCTTAAGCGATTCTCTTGCCTCAGCGTCCCCAGAAGCTGGGACTACAAGCGCCCGCCACACGCCCGGCTATTTTTTGGTTGCAGTTGTCATTGTTTAGCACGCCCGGGCTGGGTTCAAACCCTCCAGCCTCAGTGCATGTGGCTGGCACCTTGACCACTGTGCTATGGGCGCCACCTCCAGTAAGTATCTTTCTTTCTACCCCTCAGATGCTGTCTCATTTCTGCGTCAATCTAATATGCAATTGAAGGATATTAGGAAGAGGCTAGTTTATGACAGTGGTGATGACCTGCACAGCAAATTCCTGGCCTGTTATATTTATACTGGCTTCCAAGCCCCTCCTATGTTTACTTGTCTATAGTTCAGGTTAAAAGTAAAAGTATCTGGAGCAGGTAGGAGAGAGCGGTAGTTTCTGTCATAACAAGATTTTTGCACAGATAAGGTCACTGAGACCCAGGTCTTTGGCCCACAGTCCTTAGGAATGACCAACTAACACTCAAGGGGAGAGGTTCCTCATGATAACTGCATAGGACCTGGAGCATATTTATTTATTTATTTATTTATTTAGAAACAGAGTCTCATTGTGTTGTCCTCGGTAGAGTGCTGTAGCATCACAGCTCACAGGAACCTCAAACTCTTGGGCTTAAGCTATTCTCTTGCCTCAGCCACCCAAGTAGCTGGGACTACAGGTGCCCACTGCAACACCAGCTGTTTTGTTGTTGTTGCTGCTGCTGCTGCTTTTTAGCAGGCCCAGGCTGGATTCAAACCCTCCAGTCCTGTTGCATGTGGATGGTGCCCTAACCACTAAGCTATGGGTGCCAAGTCTGGAGCATACTTTTAGAGTATTTTATTCTTTTCTTTGTTGCTATATTATTTAAAACCATGATTTAGATGATACTCTGAAGTCCAGTTTTCTTCACTGGAAAAATATATGCTTTGCAACATGATTCTAGCAACACATAGCAGCAAAAAGATTTATTTCCTTTCAACTAAACAAGCTATTTTGTAACTTTTATTCATTTACCTTGTTGCCAAGTTTTTGGCCAGGTAGGCTGTTCACTGTATCTGTATGTTGCTAAGACCTAATATCTCCTAAGATTTTTTTCTGTGTAGCCTTAGCTCTGCACCTGAACTTCCTGTTTTCTGTTCCACTTCCTTCTGGTCATTCTTCCTATTATATTCACTGGCTCCCATTATTTTCTGTCTACTTTGCCTTTCTAACTGACAGCTAGAAGAGTGATTTAATGACAAAATCATAAAAGCTCATTGTGAATGAGCTTGTGGTCAAGTGCTAATGAGAAGGTGCTTTCTTGGCCAGGGTTTAAGTAAAATAGATCACTGTCTCTGTTTATAACCTTGAGCTTACATGATTGGAAATCAAATAGGCATCAGCATATTCCCTCTTATTTTGTTCTTAGCATAATTTCCTTAAACTCCAACAAATTGAGCAATGTTTTCACCAAATAGAGGTGTTAAGCTACATGAGAGAATTCAGAGGTATTTACTGATTTTCCTATTCATTTAGCAACTATTTATCCAACATGTGCACAGATTATTTAGCAGAAAAATGAGTCTAGACTTGACTTAAAGTCTAAGGGCAGCATTCCTACTCTCTGCCTCCCCAAGATCTAAAAAGTAACAGTTATGATCATTAAATTTATGGTATTACCAATGTACTTAATGGCTTTATGCAGTTTTTTAATGTCTAAAGGTGTTAGGAATATTAAATTAATTATCACTCACTTTACTTTTACAATAACAAAGGGAACCTTTATTGAAGATATTCTGGACCAGAATTTAATTTACCCTAGCAATGAGGCAGAGTTGTGACAGCACCATGAGTGGCTTATGAGGACTTAGCTCCCCACAATCTCCATTAGCCTTACCTTCCCCAAACCACCCCAAATAATTAGATTATTGGTCTGATTAAAATCTGAATGTTAAATATGCAGATAAAGCTTCAGCCCCTTCCAACTACATTACCACTCCTAAGGCCCTCTTATGTAGCTATTCTGGAACTTTCGCTGGTCCTCTCCTACTTTTCCTGTATAGCATCCTAGCTCAAAGCTCCTAAGTATCTAAGAGAAGACAGTCAATATTGATCAGTCATTTCAAGGTCATCCTGAAGGAAATCCTGACTAGTTGCCATCAAGAAATAGGTCTGTTTCATGTTTATAATGAGGGTCTAAAAAAAAAAACAAATAGATCTGCAGAAAATCAACTTACCACCAATGTAAGAATAAACATGATAAGCATATCTGTCAACTAGAAAACTCAAAACTATTTTCACAGAAGGATGTCTTTATGTCTACTTATTCCTTTTTTTTTTTTTTTTGAGACAAAGTCTCACTATGTTGCATTGGGTAGAGTTCTGTGGCGACACAGCTCACAGCAACCTCAAACTCTGGGGCTTAAGTGATTCTCTTGCTTCAGCCTCCCAAGTAGCTGAGACTACAGGCACTCACTACAACACCTAGCTATTTTGTTGTTGTTATTGTTGTTGTTGTCATTGTTGTTTTAGCAGGTCTGGGCTGGGTTCGAACCCGCCAGCACCCTAACCACTGAGCTACGCAGGCACCAAGCCACATTTACTTATTTCAGTACACAAATATTTTCTGTTGCTTACTCTTGAATAAAGTTGCCAACTATCAGAAACAAATATTGATACTCAGAAGCAGTTTCCCTGTGAAGCTTGCATCTAAAACTGCATGGATATCTAATCAGCAGTTTCCCTCTTCCTTGAATGGGAAATTGGTGATATTTATATTTCCTTTACTTCTACATGTGAAACTGGGAGTAAAAGTAAGGGGTTGACTGAAAAGCAGGAACATTTTGCAGAAGCGAAATCACTAACTGCTGCACTGAGAAGATGCTCCCAGCTGCTGTCCATGCAGCCATGTCTGTACGAAGACAACTTGGAGGGGCACTAGGGAACCTCAGTGTGGGAAAAACTGCAGTCTGGGCTCTGTAATTATTTTCCACCAGATAGTTTCTATGGAAAAGAAACCTCATAGGTATTTGGTAGAATTATTAATTTTTTTGAGATAGAGTCTCACTCTGTTGCACTGGGTAGACTGCTGTGGCATCATCATAGCTCACAGCAACCTCAAACTCCTGGACTCAAGCAATCCTCTTTGCCTCAGCCTCCAGAGTAGTTGGGATTTCAGGTGCCCACCATGACACCCAGCTAATTTTTCTATTTTTAGTAGAGATGGGTACTCGCTCTTTCTTGGGCTGGTCTCAAGCCCCTGAGCTTAAGCAGTCCACATACCTCAGCCTCCCAGAGTGCTGGGGTTACAGGCATGAGCCATTGTTCCTGGCCAATATTTGGCAGAATTCAGAACACAACATTATAGTATTTATACTGAAGACAAAATCTTTGAATGTAGCAAGCATGGGAAAACTTATACATCTTATTGAAGATCAGAAAAACACTAAAGAAAAACCATGCGAACATAAGAAGTGTGGGAAAGCATTTCAGTAAAGCTCAAATCCTGTTAGACACAAGAATATTTGTAGTGGAGAGAAATTCTATGAATGTGATAAATGTAGGAAAACCTTCAGCTAGAGTCCATATCTTAAACAACACTATAATTCATATAAGAGAGAAATGTAGTTAATGTGGAAGGGCTTCCAGGGAAAATGAAAACTCATTCAGTATGTGATAGTTTATACTGGAGAAACAATATCTAAATATTGGAAATCGTTCATTTGAATCTCACACCTTATTCAACATCAGGGAATTCACACTAGAGGCTGAGGAGGGAGGATCACTTGAGGCCAAGAGTTTAAGGCCAGCCTGAGCAACATGGCAAGACCCCAGGCCCCATCTCTGAAAATATAAAATACTTATTCAGCTTCAAATAATTCAAACTGGAGAGAAATCCCATTTGTTTTGGCAAAGCATGCATGAAATTGTTTGGAAGAAATTCAACCATTCCTCAAAAAATTCCTACTAGAGAAAAAAAACCTTATAATTGCAAGGAATGTGGGAAAGTCTTCAGTTGATGATTAAGACTGATTCATCTGGCTCGGCACCTGTGGCTCAAGTGGCTAAGGCACCAGCCACGTACACCTAAGGTGGAGGGTTCGAATCCAGCCTGGGGCCCGCTAAACAACAATGACAGCTGCAACCAAAAAATAGCTGGGCATTGTGGTGGGCACATGTGGTCCCAGCTACTCGGGAGGCTGAGGCAGGAGATTCGCTTGAGCCCAGGAGTCGGAGGTTGCTGTGAACTGTGATGCCATGGCACTCTACCCAGGGGCACAGCTTGAGGCTCTGTCTCAAAAAAAAAAAAAGTGCTTCATCTTTTGAGATTTCATATTGGAAAAAAGCCTCAGGAATGAGAAAGGTTCAATTTCAGCTCAGTTCTTATTGGCTACCAGAGAATTCTTGGAAGCTTCCCCAAACTCATTTCTTCACCAAGAATTCTCGGGTAGCCAATAAGAACTGAGCTGAAATTGAACTTTTCTTATTCCTGAGGCTTTTTTCCAATATGAAATCTCAAATGATGAATCACTCTTTTTTTTTTTTTTTTGAGACAGAGCCTCAAGCTGTGCCCCTGGGCAGAGTGCCATGGCATCACAGCTCACAGCAACCTCCAACTCCTGGGCTTAGGTGGTTCTCTTGCCTAAGCCTCCTGAGTAGCTGGGACTACAGGGTTGGGTCTACACTTTTTCATAGCGTTAGTCATTATCCTAGATAGCTCTCCTGCGTCTTTGCTTCCAGACTTTCTCTCCTGAGCCGATTGTGTAATTCTGCTAAAAGAAATTTGATCATTGATATCAGAAATTTAGAGCTCAATGTAATCTTTTTTTTTTTTCTTTTGAGACGGAGCCTCAAGCTATCCCCCTGGGTAGAGTGCCATGGCTTCACAGCTCATAGCAACCTCCAACTCCTGGGCTCAAGCGAGTCTCCTGCCTCTGCCTCCCAAGTAGCTGGGACCACAGGTGCCCACCACAACACCTGGCCATTTTTTGGTTGCAGCAGTCATTGTTGTTTGGCGGGCCCGGGCAAGGGGTTC
>CAUYQV010181072.1:0-13873 GCA_963574575.1 Galagoides demidoff
CATTTATATTCTAGTTCTAGAAAAGTTCACTTGTACCCTTGTTAGGCAGATATATAGGTAATCTTTCCCATCACCCTCCCACCCCCCATCCACCCTTCTCCCCTCCCCTTCCTCACCCCCTCCCCATATTTTTGCTTCCAGCGACAGCAGACTAACTGTCCCTTATCAGGCAATTTAAACCAGTTTCATAATGTCCTAGTTGTTTTTTTAAAAAGTGTTCGGGAGCCAAATTATGAATTCTGAACTGTTTTAAGTGATACGCTAAAAACTTTGGATAGCTTCCTATCAGTTATCTTGATTAAAGGACTTCCACTAATAAAGCATGTTAGCAAGGCAAATGAAAGAAGAAAACCATTAAAGTTGAGGTTCACTGTCCCTGGCATCTGTAAAGACCTAATTCCCTAACCAACACATTTGTTTAGCTAGCAAAGCTACCCATTTGGGTACCTGTCCCACTGACATACTATGAATGTCTGCGATTTCGTATACTGTTCAGAACAGAGTTGTTTTCTCTTCAACTTGTAGCTCTGATAAATCATCATTGCCCAAAGGAGTATTTTCTTCGGAATGGTGTTGCAATGGTCAAGTTCCCCAAGGAGAGAAAACTTAGAAGTGATCACCCTGAGTCATCTTCCCTCCTTATGTGATACAGCAGAGGTCCCTATGTCCTGCGTTCAATTATAGCATCAGGATCCTTTCGAGGTCTCTTATGATGATCATTTTAGAGTGAAATCCAAAATATATTATTTGCCTGGTTTAACCTCACATCATAAGAATGAAAGATATTTTCCAGCTCCATCCAGGTAAACATAAAAGAGGTAAAGTCTCCATTTTTTTTAATGCTGCATGGTATTCCATGGTGTACATATACCATAATTTGTTAATTCATTCATGGGTCGATGGGTACTTGGGCTTCTTCCATGACTTGGCAATTATGAATGGAGCAGCAACATACAATCCAGTGCAAATATCTTTGCTGCCAAATGATTTTTGGTCTTTTGGATATACACCTCATAGAGGAACTGCAGAATCAAACGGCAGCTCTACATTTAGATCCCTGAGTGTTTTCCAAACTTCCTTCCAAAAGGAACGTACTAGCTTGCATTCCCACCAGCAGTGCAGAAGTGTTCCCCTTTCTCCGCATCCAGGCCAACATCTGTAGTTTTGGGATTTCGTGATGTGGGCTACTCTTACTGGATTTAGATGGTATCTCAGAGTGGTTTTGGTTTGCACTTCTCTGGTAATTAAAGATGATGAGAATTTTTTCATGTGTTTGTAGACCGTGTGCCTGTCTTCTTCAGAGAAGCTTCTATTCATGTCTCTCGCCCACAATGAAATGGGATCACTTGCTTTTTTCTTATTAATAAGTTTGAGTTCTTTGTGGATTCTGGTTATTAGACCTTTGTTGGAAATATAAAGTACTACTATGAAACCAATTTATAATCACTCACACTTTCATATGAAAGATGAATCACAACTATAGCCTAGGATGAAGGGGAGGGGGGAGAGAAAAGGAGGCAGGTGAGTCGATAGAGGGAGGATTAATAGGGAGACCACACCTATGCAGCATATTGCAAGTACAAATTGGATCTATTAGGTATAGAACACAAATGTCTTAACATTGTAATTGGGTAAATAAGGTGAAGGCTATGTTAATTAGGAGGATGTAAGCACTCCAATTTGTATAAATAATCAACACATTGAATCCCACAATGGCATGAATGTATTCATAATCTATGTACAAATGACTTAATGAAAAAATTTTTTTATAGGTGAACAGTTTCATATGCATTTATGAACTGTGAGAATTCTATCTTTACCTGTGTAGGAATGCTTGTAGTTCCCACGAAGATGGTGACCCCCACTCCTCAAACTAATTGTGGGGAAAAGAATATAAATGAACAGAAGGGAAACATGATGTACAGGAATAATAAAACCAACCAATAATCTTTGGAAGCACCTGAGGGGCAGAAGACTATTTGCACTTGTGTGTGTTAGTGGCAGCCAGAGGAAGAAGGTGGCCCATAGTGGTAGCTGACCTTTTCTGGCTTTTCCTCAGGACAGTCATCATCTGCCCCTCCCTACAGTGCTGACCCAGCATCATAGCCTGGCAGAACTCTGCTGAGGGAGTAAAGACAGCAGGTGCATATGATAGCACTGACCTTACCGTCAGCATTCAGATCACGGATTAAATCTAGGAAGGCTGTTTCCTTCTAATGTGTTTTCTTCTTGAGATTTAAGGTGAAGTCCTGAGTAGGAGTGCTACCTGATGGGTTGGCTGTAAAACAGAGAAATTCACAGTGTTTTGGTGAGGTCTGGGATTTCAAGGCTATTTCTCTCTTCTCTAACTCTTCAGTATGCAATAGGGTAGCTGATATCCTCATGGAAAACAAGCTTCAGCATCAAAATAACTGACATCTGAGAGGGGTACATGTATCCTCCGAACTGGAAATATTATAAGGGGTAGACTAAGAGTTTAAAATAAATATGATAAAAATACTTAAGATGATCAGGTAATATATTATTGATATAAGGCAAAATAATAAAAACTAAGTAGAAATAGAAAGTATAAGTTAAAAAAAGAAAAACATATGGGATAAGTAAGAGGATAAACATGACTGAAAAATAATGAAGTAGAAGAGTAAGTTGAGAAATTCTTTCAGAAAATAGCAAGAATGTATAGAGAAATGGAAAACTAACAGACAAAATAGCTAGCAGATAATGGAAGTAGAAACAGCAATGTCTAGTAATAGAATGCCCAGAAAGAAAGTGGAGATATACAGAAGAAGATAATCTGGAGAAATAATGGAAATAAATTATTCATACTTAGAGGGACGATTTCCATGTGAAAGGGATAATGGATTGTAAAACATGAAAGTTTCAGAAAATTTGCACCTTCACATGCTATAATAAAAACTAAGAACACCAAGTACGAAGAAAAAGATTCTACAAGTTTTCAGAAAGTGAAGGTCACCTAAAATGAACAAGAATCAGATTGATATTATACTTTTCAACACTGAAAGCAAGAGCACAAGGAGACAATAAAGTAGTATTTTTTAAATATTGAAAGAAAATAACTTTAAATGTAAAGTTTTATAACTAGCAAAATTGCCATTAATGAGAGGGATAGTAAAAATATTCCTAGGCTTGTAAGGTTCCCCAATTTTTATTGAAAGCACTTACTAAAAATATTTTTTGGGAAAGTGCTCAGTTCCTAAGTGAAAAAAAATGAAAGAATAGATAGTGTATGAGTATTCAGGACTTTGTGCAAGAGACACATTGAAAGTAAGAATGAGAACATTTCTTGGGATCCTAGGTAATATGGACATGATGTGGGGCCTGGACAATAGGACAGTTAAGGGACCATGTGAACCTGCAGGACACTTTTATCTTTAGTTAGATCTCACCAGACTGATTGCAATAATTTCCTAGAGCTACCATAAGAAAGTGCTATAAACTGAGTAGTTTAAATAGCAGGAACTTATTTCCTCATGATTCTGGAGGCCGTAAGTCATCAAAGTGTTGGCAGGCTGTCTTCCCTAGGCCTCGCTCCCGGACTTGCAGATGGTCATCTTCTTCCTGTGTCTTCACACGATTTTCTTTCTTAACTATCTCCATCCAAATCCCTTTTTAAGGACATCAGTCATACTGGATTAGGACACAACCTAATGACTTCATTTTGACTTAGTGACTTCCTTTCTCTAACTACAGTCACATTTAGAGGTTCTGGGGGTGAAGAATTCAACATAAGAATTTTCATGGGTGGCACCGGTGGCTCAGTGAGTAGGACACTGGCCCCATAAACCAAGGGTGGTGGGTTCAAACCTGGCCTCTGCCAAACTGCAACAAAAAATAGCTGGGCATTGTGGCAGACACCTGTAGTCCCAGCTACTTGGGAGGCTGAGGCAAGAGAATCACCTGAACCCGAGAGCTGGAGGTTGCTGTGAGTTGTGATGCCATGGCACTTTACCAAGGGTGATAAAGTAAGACTCTGTCTCTAAAAATAATAATAATAATAATAATAATAATTTTCATAACTTCCTTTCTCTAACTACAGTCACATTTTGAGGTGCCGCAGGTGAGAAATTCAACATAAGAATCTGAAGAATCTGGAGAGGACACAAGTCAGCCCACAGCACTGGTATTCTCCTAGCACTTGCCCAGGAGGCACTAACTAATGATGGCTCTGTTGTGCAGGGGCAGGCTCATTACCAACTATTATATGTGCATGTGGTATTTTGAAAATCACTTTGAGATTTGCTAAGTTTAGGAAAAAAATAAAGGTCAATAATGATGCATGTGTGTTAAAATTATCACTATAAGACCAGAAATAGAATTTGTAACTTTTAAACCAAAAAGAAAAATAAACTGGTTTATTCAACAGAAACTAAGAAGGAGCAAAAGAAAACAAATAAGCAAAAAAAGTAAACAGGAAATGCATTTGAGAGAACAGATACATGTATAAGTAAAAAAAAATACATTAAATGTAATGAGCAGAACACATTTACCTATTGGATTTTTAAAAGATGTGATAGTATGCTGATATTCAAAGTACCAAAAAATAAAAAGATATAAAAAGGTAAAAAACAAAATGTAAAACAACATTTTTTACAACAACTGGAAAATATGAGTTTAAGGACATCTTAATAACAGACTAAATAAAAATGAAAACCAAAAATTTGAAAAAAGACAAATAAAATGCTACATATAGAAAATGGAACAATAGAAGAAACCCATATAACCATTTTAATCTATTATGCACCTAATAACACAGCTGTGTATTATATCAAGAGCCAACAAGCAGAATTTTGGAAGAAATAAATAAATCAACAGGTGTGGTTGGAGATTTTAAACACAACCCTCAAAAACTCATAAATCAAGCACACCCTCTGACACCAATAGCAGTAGTATCAAAGACCTGAACAATACATTAAGCTCATGCTAATATACATACGAATATTTGCGTATAAATTTCTATATCCAACAGAGAATACACATTATTTTCAAGCACACATGGGACATGTACAAAAATAAACTATAAATCCATTTCATTGACTAAGTTCTCAGAGCATAATGCTATAAAACTAAACATAAATTACAAAAAATAGCTAAAACTTATCTAGTACATGTGAATGCTAAGGATTTCAAAATAATTTATGTTAAAAATGAAAAACATTGTATGTCAAAATTTATGGATGCCATTAAGCAGAAAAATTTATAGTTTTAAAAATAACATAAAACAATAAAGCTTAAAAATAAATGAGCTTATTTTTTAGCTCATAAAGTTAGAAAAGTAACAGTAAGCAAATCCAAAGAAATAAGAAGGAAGAAAATGATAAAGGTAGAAATAAGGAAAATCAAGAACAGGAGAATAGAGAAGATTAACAAAAACACAAGCTGATTCTTTGAAAAGATTAACAAAGTAGACCTCTGATAAGATTAATCAAGAAAAAGGAAGCAAATAAACAAGACACATAATGTAAAAAACGATATCACTACAGATACAACAGAGATTTGAAACAGCATTCAAAATCCTAGATTAAAAGAGTAAATTTCTAGAAAAATATGAAATTCAGAATGATCATAAGAAAGCTTCAATGGACCAAATCCATAATAACCTGATAATGGTTCTCAAATAATTATCCAACACCAATACAACAAACAAACCAAAACCCCATATTCCTATGATAAATCAATTTTACCCAATTTCAAGAAATGATAAAGTCTATAATACTGAATAAATATATAGAAGAAACAAAAATTTGCTAGTTTACTTTTTAGTGTTTTGTTGATGTATAATTTACATGGTATAAAACTGATCCATTGAAAATGTACAATTTGAAGATTTTAAGTAGACTTTTATAGTTTTATAACTCTGACTCCAATTAAGTTTCAGAACCAGCAACTGCCACTCCAGAAAAGTTCCTTGGTGCCTGATTTCAGTCAATCCCCACTTACTCCAGTCCCAGAAAAACTCTGGTCTGGTTTCTATCTTGCAAGTTTTGCCTGACATGAAAACTTCATATAAATAGAATCACCTAATGTATACCCTTTAAAAATTGTCTGAATTGCTCCAGTTACAATGTTTTTGAGGTTCACCCATATTCTTGTTTGTATCACTCATTCATTTCTATTTCTGAATAGTATCAATGTATACTGGATCAGTTTCTCAAAGTTAAGTGTGGCTTAAACAACAGAAATTTATAAATTCACCGTTTTGGAAGGTAGAAATCTGAAATCAAGATGTTGGTCAGGCCATGCTGTCTTCCTAAGCTTCTGACAGTTGTTGGCAGTCCTTGGTATTCCTTGACTTGGGCTGCGTAACTTGTCTCTTCTTCTGTCTTCCCTTGGCTGTCTTTTCTCTGTGCATGTTTGTGTACAAATTACCTTCTTTTTAGAAGAATATCAGTACTGGATTAGGGCCTGTTGTAAGCAAGTGTGATGTCTTTTTAACTTAATCATCTGCAAAGACCCTTCTCATTAAGAGCGCATTCATGGGTTCAGGGTGGACTTGTATTTTGGAGGAACACTATTCAACCTAGTAGATATGCATATACCACATTTTATCTATTCACTGGGCAATAGGGTTGTTCCCAATTTTGGCTATTCCAAAATATTCTCATACAAATTTTCTGTGGACGTAGACTTTCATTTCTCTTGTGTGGACATCTAAGAATGAAATTGTTTGGGTTATATGATAAGTATATACTTTACGTTTTAAGAAACTGCTCAAGTATTCCAGTTTTCTATGCATTCTTTCATATTTGAGATTGTTATTCTTTTCTGGCATAGCCATTCTAGCAAGTATGAAGTGGTATTTTACTGTTGTTTTAGTTTGCAGTTTCCTGATGATTAATGATGTGGAGCAACTTCTCATGTGCTCATTAGCTAATCATATGTTTATTCTTTGGTGAAATAGCTATTTAAGTACTTTGCCCATTTTTAAATTAGATTATTAGTCTTAAGCTGAAAGTTTTCTTTATATATTTTATATTTAAGTCCTTTATCAGATATATGATTCACAAATACTCTTTCATTTTCTGACTTGTTTTCTCATTTTCTTCATGGTGATTTCTAAAGGATTAAACTTTTAAATTTTGAAGTGGAAATTATCTACTTTTTTCTTTTATGACTCATAGTTTTGGCATCCTATTATCTAAGAACTTTGCAAACCCTAAAGTCACAGAGATTTTCTAATGTTTTCTCCTAGAAGTTTTATAGTTTGAGGCCTTTTATTATTTTTCTATGTAGTGTGAAGTAAGGGCTGGAGTTCTTTTTCTTGAATATAGATATTCAACTGTGCCAGGACCGTGTTGAATAATCTATCCTTTCCCCATAGGATGATCCCAAAGGTACCTTGGCACCTTTATTAACTCTAAATTAAGGGTTTATTTCCGTGTCATTGATGTATGTTACCTGTCTTTATGGCAATACTGCACTGTCTTGACTCCTATAGTTTTATCGTTCTGAGATATTATTGATATACCTGAAAACAGGGGTGGGAAGTAAGGAAGTTACAGGTAAGAGAATGGGGGGGATGGCTGGGGGTTATACTTCCTTTCTTGTCTTTCTTCCCTGATTCTAATAATCTATTCACAAAGGCAGGCCTGGATTGGCTCAGGAGCTATCCTGCAATCCTGGTAAGCTACTCCATTTCCCTGAAAATAAGACCTACCCCAAAAATAAGCCCTAGCAGGATTTCTATGCATTTGTTAAATAGAAGCCCTACCCCATAATAAGACCTAGTGATGAGCCCTGCATTTCAGCACGGAACAGTAAGGAAGACTGGAATACCTTTTATCTGCCACAACTCCTTTCTCTGAGCCATTCACACTTGTGCAGGTATGCATGCGGTAACCGCATCAGCAAGCATCCTAATCTGTACATGCAAATAGCTAGCCAAAAGGAGTTCACGCATCACTAATGCCACCCCCACCAACAAGGTCAGCTCCCCCTGTCAGGTTGTAGAAGAAGATGACTTAACTGTACTTGAATAAATGTAGGTTGCTTTTATTATACTTAATAAAAATAAGACATCCCCTGAAAATAAGCCCTAGTGTGTCTTCTTGAGAAAAAATAAATATAAGACAGTGTCTTATTCTCAGGGAAACACGGTAGCACTAGTCTTAGGGGAAGGAAGAGGGCAAATTTTGGAGCAGTAAGAGTGAAGATTCACAAGGATGGGACATCTGGCATGGCTGGGGTGGTTGCATTCCTGACAGATGTAAGTAATATTTACCATCACATTAAACCAAGTAAGCCAATGGGACTCATGTCTTGAATCTTATCTCCAATATGGTACACACAACTAGGAAAGAAAGATTCATACTTGCTATATCAGAAAAAAAGATTCACAGATAATGGCTGTGCTGTGCTTTTAATCACAGGGGAGTTGGGTTAAGAAGGTATAGATGGGGTATTGTCACTCTACTCTGAATATTGAAAAAGCAAGTCTTTGTCCTACTGCTAAAAGTCTTCAGGTTTTTTTCTCCCCTCTCTCACCTCCTTTCTCTCATTTCCTTCCTGCCTGCCTGTCTTATTCCCCAAAGGATCTGTGTTAGTTACTGAAAGAAAACACATGCTTTCTCATCTCCTGGTGGTAGTAATTACCAACAGAGGTTATTTACGTAGAATCTTCATTAGTAGGGATAAGTTCTAACTTCCTCCTTGCTGGGGTCTTAGGACAAGGTTTATGTAGTATGCCCTTTGAAAAATGCTTCAAAATCTTTGTGTTGGGCTTTTCCCACTGAGTCACCATCTGCTCCAGAAGCAGAGTGGTTATCTATTTTGTTTCCTGACTTCATGGTTCTCCAACTTGTCCAAGGAGTCAGAGATAATGCCTGGCACAGTTGGGACTTGAAATCTGGTCTACCATCAGTGAAGGCCTACTTCTTAACCACCATGGTCTGTGATGCCCTTGGATGTGAAATCAGTGATCTGTATTTTATATAGCAAGAGACAAACTGACAAAATAAAGAGGATTTTCAGAAAGGGTATTTCTCACCTCTGTTGTCATCTTCATGACATGGAGAGAACGAACATGCTGAGGACAGCTGTTGAGGCAGCCATAGTCAGGAAAATTTCCTTCAAGATGATCAAATCCTATCATCTTGAGCAAATCAGTTTTTAGAAAATGTCTGGTTTTGGGGAATGTCTTATGAAAATATAATTGCCTATGGTTATTCTCTAACTATATAAAGTTTTGATGGCTACTTGGCAGGACAAGATGTGAGTCAGGAAATCTGTCATTTGTCCCTTTGTTGAGTGTCCTTCATTCTCTTTGTGGTTACAAGAGGCCATTGGGGTCTGGACTGGCCTGTACACAAAGTCGCTTCTGAACAAGGGCATCCCTGTGAGGCTTTGTCCTCTATGGACAGACGATGCGGCTGTATCTGCTACGAGGCGGCCCCAGTCCCCGGTGTCTCTCTTTTCAGGCTTCCCTCATTTTTCACATAAGTGTAATTTTCAAACTTGTATTGCATTCCAAAGATTTTTTTTTTCCAGGAATGCTTTTGTACTTAACACCTCTGTGAACTCTGTGACCACACAACCTCATCTGGAAGATCTATTCAGAGGTGGCTGAGCAGGCTGCCAAATTCAGCTTTGTGACCCTATCATTTCTACATCGTAAGTGCGCATTTTTCTCCCCTGAAAGCTGGAATTAAATGTTCAGAGCCATTTGGACTGGATTTGAATTGCTTAGTCAAATCTTAGTCACCTCTCCAAACTCAAAATCTCTAGCCCAGGAAAGGGTATTTGTTTGAGCGCAGAGTATCACCCAAAGGGAGACACTTTAATAACAACATTTCAGGTCAGAGCGAGGTTCAGCTAGCTGTCTTGAGGAAAGCATGACCTCACCACAATGTTGGCTAACTAAGGCAACTGTTTGGCGTGTTCTCAAAAGGCATTTGTCCATGAGGAAAGCTCTTCCTGTAGTATTGTCCAGGGTAAAACTTTCTGAGGTTAATTGTTAAATTCAAACATACAGTTTTATTCAGGACCCATCATGGCCACAATACGCGGTATCTGTACATATGTGGATACACTCTCTTAAAGCATTGATTTCTTTGTCCATTGACAAAAACTTATTAAGTTTAGTGGATATTTGATATTTTCATCTGCTCAGTCATCTATTATTTACTGGGAAACTTCCCTCCCCATTTACAAGGTCCTGGTGGTCTGCAGCTATGTCTATGACAGCTTTTCTCTACTCTTAACCCAGCCAAAGATATGAGTCATAATCCAGACTGGGCCACTGTGATGACTGATCAAGGGTGAAATTGTGACTAAAGCAAGGCCATATTGGCAAAGAGAAGTCCACCTCTACTGGAAGGCACAGATGTAGGGTTATATATAGCCACCTTCTGTGCAGCATAGTGCCTGTCTGTGGACGGGAACCAACTCACAAAAGGAAGAAGAGGTAGATGGTGGAGACACAGCCATTGACGTAATTTTTGTCCTGAAAACCATCCTGTCATTTTTCCCAGGTGCCTAAGCGAAATTCCACTTTTTACTCACTCAAGTTTGATTTTGGTTTCTGTTACTTATTTGTAAAAATGTAAAATTAGTACTGTTCTTAGTCCTGTAGCAGGTAGGTTGATAGGCAGCAGGGAGACAAAGATAAATCAGGCACTGTAGCAGCATAAAGTTACAAAACTGAAGTCTCGACAGAAGGCTATGAGAAAAGAGTAGAGACAGAAATTGTACTTGAGGATTATTTGGAATTTTTGAACCTAGGAGTTAAATGGTAAGATCTATGTTTTCGCTCTGGTTATACTGTGGAGGGTGAATTGCGAGAGATGGCCAGGTGTGGCTGGCAAATTAGAGATGATCAAAGGGTTTTACAGCTTTTGGAATAAAGTGAGATTCTAGTCATTGACAGTCAATTCTACACAATATGGTGTAAATCTATAGTTAGTTATGATGTGAATTGATGCTCCCTTCCAATTTCTTATTATACCAGTTGTATAGGGTGTCCCTAAAATTCATGTGTAATTTAAAATAGTTGCACATGAACTTTATGGACACCCTAATCTGATAATATTCCCTTTTTAGCCTTTATCTATCCAGATTTGTATCTGAGAATTTAAATTCTGCATTCAAGTCAAAATTGCTATTTTTCTGGAGCATTTTACTTACTTTTTTTCCTGTGGTTTCAAGATATGCAGTGTATTTTTTGAGGTTTGATGATTGACACACAGCAATCAACAAGTTTGATGCTCCTCTCCTGCCAAAAATTTTATAGAGTTTAGTGTCCCCAGTGCTGAGCCTGCTGTCTAATTTTCAGTACCTTCTGAATTGTCTTAGCTTTCTATTGCTGATGTAATAAATCACAACTTTAATGGCTTAAGACTTCAAAGATTTGATATTTTGGAGTTTTGGAAGTTCGGAGTGCAAACTCAGTCTCACAGAAGGTTTTGCATGGTATAATGTATTGGCTTCAGTGTAACTGATGAAAGGACTTCGGCTTTGCTTTCTCTTCCATAAGTCGAGAAATAACTGTTTATTTTAATCAAATAATCAGATAGTTATGGATAGTTCCACTATTTTCTCTGTAAAAGAGATATACAGGGTGGACATAAAGTTCTTGTGCAATTTACTGTGTTAAACTTTTAAATTGCACATGAACTTTATGTCCAACGTATACTTAAATTGGATTTTGGGCAAAATGTCTTTGTTGTGGAAAGCCTGGGTCAACTTCTTGGAGAAGTTTCTTTAACACCAAACACTAAGAGGACAATCTCAATTCTTGCAGAGATCATGGTTTAGTTGTAAGAATGGCATTATATATAAGCTTATGAAGGAAGATCAGAGCAATATAAGAACTCTGATAGAGCAGATGTCTACTCAGATATCAGAGGAGCACAGGGACAGGGGTTGAAACTTGAGCTGTTCCAAGTCTCTCTGTAGGAAGCAATGCCCTCTATGTTTTCTGAAGATCAGTGGGAGCTAGCCTGCTGAAGAAATGGGAGGGGCATTACTAGCAAAGGGCATATATGTTAATTCAGTGAAGCAAGAAACTGTTACATCTTGACATTTGCAAACTGCTGTTCTATGTGGCTGTGGCTGAAGAAAAAGTGTCTTGAGAGATGAAAGCAAAGAGGTCCTGAAGGGCCTCACACACCTAATTGAGGAATTCAACTTTTCGTCAAAGCTGGGAGAGGGCTGCATAGGGAATGTTCACCAGGGACATGATTTTCTTCCATTTGTGCTTGAAAGATTGCCTCTTGAGCCCTCGGTAGCAGATCATCCAGGCAGAATGGAGCATGGGGTCGTTCAGGTGAGGAATCTTGGCTGGGAGTGAGGGGGGTTTAAACAATGGCAGCAGCTGTGGAAAAGAAAGGAAGGGATTTCGTATTTGGTGAAATACACAATCAACGTGATCTGATCTTTGAATTGCAGAAAATAGCTCATATTTATTTGGAAAGTAGATCGTTTTGAAGATCATCACTGACCCTAAAATATTATTTAATGTTTTGGAGATAAAGTCTTGCTCTGTCACCCAGACTGATTTGTAGTGGTGAACTATAGCTCATCTTGAAATCCTGGGCTCAAACAATCCTCAGCCTGTTGAGTAGCTGGGACAACAGGTGTGTATCTCCACACCCAGTTGTTTATTATTATTATTATTATTATTATTATTATTTTACAGACAGGGTCTCACTGTGCTGCCCAGGCTAGTATTGAACTCCTGGCCTTAAGTGAGCCTCTTGCCTCACCTCTCAAAGTGAGAGGGGTGAGCAACTGTGCTTGGCTAAGGAAAGATTATTCTCAAAGTAAAAGAGCGTAATTGTCTACTCACATCAGATGTCAGTGGAATCTCTTTATGATACTGGTGCAAGTGACTGGAATCTGTCTAGCACAATACCAGGAATATGGTGCATTTTTAGCAAACTTCACAATTTTCATTTGGGTAAAAAATACTGTAGAGTTTAGCTAAGTTTTAGTGAGTTCTCTGGATATGGCTTTAAAATTGAGTTTTATTGACACAGGAAGATACACTGGTTTGGGAAGAGCAAAGCCTAGAAATGAGAAGACCCTGGAGGTAGTCCTTTCTGGTTTCAACTTGAGACTGACCAACAGACACGTTTCTATAAGTTTCTGAGGTTCTGTTTCCTCAACCATTGAAAAAAGGATTATGGTAGCTGTCCTGGATATTGGCTCTTAGGCGAGTGAAAATAAGTAATAAATAAGAAATGACTTTGAAAATCATCACAGGCCAGGTTGGGAAGCTGTGTGTTACTGAGGAAAGATTATGGGCTCTGGATTTAGGCTGATCTGGGTAGAATTCCCAACTGGAAATAATTGGGGGCAGACAAGTCCCTTTACCTTTATGAACTTGAATTTCCTCCTTTCTGTAATGGGCATAATCATATCAATTCCAGGATTGGTAGTAGGCTCGTTTGAGCTAACAGATGCAAAAGATGTTTGATTTAGGTCAGTTCTTTCTTTCCTGTAAGACAAAAAAAGTGGCGGTTAAGAACTTTGCTCTGTTCCTACTGGACCCAGGATCTATCTTTTCTCCCAGAGTGAGAAGGATGAGGGTGTAGGACTTGGTGTTTTGTTCTCTCTTACATCCTTGGTGTTTGCGGGGCAGTGGAAGATTCTTTAGATGCTCCTACATGCCACGCCTTCCAGGGGCTCCTACCTGCTTTGATTCTTTTTTTGCAGTTTTTTGGCTGGGGCTGGGTTTGAACCCACCACCTCTGGTATATGGGGCCAGTGCCCTACTCCTTTGAGCCATAGGCGCCGCCCTGCTTTGATTCTTGAGGGAAGACATCGGCTGCTTTTACAGAGGTGCCTTTGCCTTCAAACTTTCCATTATTGTCTTCAAACTTCCTTGTGTTTATTTGAAATTTTCACGGATTGTTTC
>CAUYQV010181073.1:0-15415 GCA_963574575.1 Galagoides demidoff
TCTGAACATTCACTGTGCTGGCCTAACCTCTGGAGGCACTAATATTCTACTTGGCTGAGACAGAAAATTAAAGGCAGAGCTAGGAGAACTGGCTCACCCTGTAATCCTAGCATTCAGTGAGCTGGAGGTGGGAGTGTAACTTGAGCTCTGGAGTTTCAGACCATACTGAGTAAGAACAAGACCCCATCGCTACTAAAACTAAAAATAAACTAGCTGGGCATTGTGGCAGGCATCTGTACTACCAGCTGCTTGGGAGGCTGAAATAAGAGGATCGCTCAAGCCCAATAGCTTGAGGTTGCTCTGAGCTACTCTACTGAGGGTGACAAAGTGAAACTCTGTCAAAGGAAGGAAAGAAGGAAGGAAGGAAGGAAGGTAGGAAGGAGGGAGGGAGGGAAGGAGAGAAGGAAGGAAATTAAAGGCAGGGATGATTTTTTTTTTTTTTTCAGATAGAGTCTATGTCACTCTTGGTAGATGGTTGTGGTTTCACAGCTCACAGCAACTTCAAACTCTTGGGTTTAAGATATTTTCTTGCCACAGCCTCCCAAGTAGCTGGGACTACAGGTGCCTGCCACAACACTCAGCTATTTTTTTATTGCATTTGTCATTGTTGTTTATGTGGCCCAGGTAGGATTCGAACCTGGCTCTGTAACCATTGTGCTACTGGTGCTAGGCCAGTGGGGATGATTAGTTTTGTTCATTGACAAATACAAGAACCTAGGATACTGACTGACATGCAGTAGGAGTACAGTAAGTACAATGCAATAAATGAAGAGAATTCATGGCCCAGTTGGCCAGTTAGTTTTAGTTACAAGCTGTTATAGACCAGATGTTTGGGTCTCCCCCCTCCAGATTTCCCATGTTGAAGCCCTGCACCCTAACGTGAAGGTATTAGGAGACTTGGGAAGGTACTCAGTGTCAGATAAGGTCTCCTGAATTAGTGCTCTTATAAGAGTCCTCAAGGGAATCTCTCTATGCCCCTGCTCTCTACCTTGTAAGGATACAAGAAGTCAGCAGTCTGCAGATTAAGAAGGGGGCCTCGCCAGAACTCAGCCATACTGGTAACTTGATCTTGGGTCTCCAGAACTGTGAACAATAAATCTCTATTGTTCCATAGCCATTCTGTCCATGGTAGTTTGTTAATAGCAGCCTGAATGACTAAGACACCAGGGGACCATCAGGAAGGAATAGGAATAATTTTGTAGGCTTCATTACAGGTCAGATTAAATAACTCACTAAATGTACCAACCCTTTTTCTATGGTCACCAATTTTCTAGTCCCTAATTCCACATCTTGGACCTATTAACACCAAGGAAAGGTGAATAGACAGGGCCATGGTGGCTGCAAAACTGAATCAGTCACATCATCGGTGAGTCAAGTGGACACGCACTCAGATCAGTCCCCCTGAGTCTGGTTAGCACAAACAGGTTTACAAGGCTGAACGAGAACATTAAAAAAAAAAAAAAAAGGTTTCCACACAAAGCAAACTGGGACTCAGAGTTTAGATCAAATTGTTCCCAGTTGAAGCCACATTTGGGCAGTCAAAATCCTGATTGCAGTATTTAACATCTTTTAACAATAATAGTGTTTATTTGTCCCCAAGCCTGTGGCACAGAAGAGCTTTTTCTGGCCCTACCAGTCACCCAGAACTATATGTCCAAAAATGAGTCAGGCCTCCTCTCATCTCTGCCCCACCGGGCTTTCTCAGTTTAGCTGGTCCAATTTAACAAAGTGTGCGGAGTGGGTGGTAACAAGGGCTGGAATTAGGAAAGAGATTAGAGTCAGGAGCTGCTGGAGGAAAGCCTCCGAGGAAGAGGCTGATGTTTCAGAACACAGAGAAGAAAGAAAATGATTGGGAATTATATTCAGGCATTCCTCATTAAGACTGGCTCTCCTTTGGAATACAGAATAATTTATGGTATCCTCTGAATAATTCAGTCTACAAGTATTTCTTTAGAACTGGGCACGCCTCAACAACTGAAACTTGAGGGTTTTATTTAGAGTTTTGTTCTCATTTTCTTTTCCATACTTTTCTATACATAGATTAATGAATGGGAGGGAAATGTAGCTAATCATGTAACCACCTCAATCTATAAAAGTCATATTTAAAGGGGCTAGTAGTCTGGAAGGGAAGGGCTTTTCCATCAAAACAAACAGACCACAGAAATCAATCGTGGAGTGTGGTAACATGACAAACGTCACAGCTGCTCCTCTCACACTCAAGAGTGCAGGGACGGTCAGCTTCGTCACTCCCGCAAGGAATCTGTGAATGAAAGCTCAGGTCTCTTTAGAAAGGATAAATGTTTGATTAAAACCACTTGTGTGTCTTCTCAGAGATGATCACAAGTACTCAGATGTATGGGAGTACTGCCCTGGGAGACAAGATACCTGGCTTCTGCTCTTAACTCCAGTGCTCACTAGATGGGTTATTTACTTGCTTTGGTCTCTGTTTCCTTGTATGTGATGCTGGAGGTTAAAAGCAGGTCAGTGTTAGGTTTGATAAAGAGACAGAGAGAGAGGGAGAGAGAAGACACCACGGTTTCATTAGCAGGTTCTAATGAAAATGTCTCCTGAATCCCTCACTGCCTCATCTACGTCTGACCAAACGATTCAAGATCAATATGTCATTCCAAAGTTTTTATTCAGTAGATCAACCTTTGATTCTTAATCAGGATGACAGCATCTTTGGAAAATGCTCGTAGTCGTCACTTTGGTTTCCTTCAGTGAAAAAAGGATTTAAAATCTTCCAAAAAATGAACACACAAAATGTTAAAATAATGCTGTAATAGCAGTATGTACCAGCCAAGCAGCATCAGATGTACTTTCAGATTTGTGCCCCGAATTCACCCTGATGTGAGTGGGAGGCCTGACTGATCCAGGCCCCCAGAGGAATCTTGCCAATATGCCTTTTGTTTGCACCGTTCAGGCAGCAGTTCCTGGGTGCATCTGGGTTAGCACTGAAGCCGTACTTTCTATTTCCAACACACTTTATAATCATTAATGATTTAAGCCTACAATATCTCTCCAAGGGAGGTCAGTAGCAAAACACAAGGAGCACAGACGAAAAAAAAAGAGAGAGAAAGAGAGAAAACTGTTAAATAATGTGGTAGAAATTACACAGAGCAAAAGCAGTATAAAAGCAAAGAGCCTTCTGTTCTTCACACAGATCGTCAACGTAAGTGTGTGACAAATAATAATATTTTCAAACAAGGCCACATGTACTCCCCCACTACCAATAAAGTTCTACCCCTCCAAAAACTGCCCTCTCTGTCTTCGTTCTTATCATGCTTTCTCCCTAATCTATTTAAAGTCTGAAGTCACATTATCACTGTTAAAGCGATTTAATCCTCTGTTATTTGCAAATTAAAATGTATCCACGGTTGTAGACTAATATGACTTAAGAAAAGACCTTCCCCAGCTGGGCACAGTGGCTCACACCTGCAATCAGAGAACTCTGGGAGGCCAAGGCAGGAGGATTCCTTGAGATCAGGAGTTTAAGACTAGCCTGTGCAAGAGTGAGACTCTGTCTCTACTAAACAAAGAAACAAATAGCAGAACGTAGTAGCGAGTGCACATACTCTCAGCTATTTAGTAGGTTTAAGCAGGAGGATCAATTGAGCCCCGGAGTTGGAGGTAGCTGTGGACTAGGCTGAGGCCAAGGCACTTTAGCCAGGGCAGCAGAAACAAACAAACAAACAAAGGAAAGAAACTTCCCCAACCAGAAAAGAAACAATTATAAATGTCTTAAGCTATTTTATTGGCATGTTCCTATCATACAATGTTGGCTTTCATAGATCATTCAAGGATTCCCTGAGACTCAAATTCCTACAACAGGGAAATATGTTCCCCAGGGATTCCATCCTAACCCACCACGCCAGTCTCTAACCCAAGTGGGACTCTTGGAGCCCCCATAAGCCTTAGATAAAGAAATCCTACTCTGATTTCTGAAGGTCATTTGACAGTTTTTACATCTGTGCAACTGCTTTAATCTGCGCAAAAGATATCGTCCCTAAAAAGCTGTCTATTCACCACCCTTTTATAAGTTATATGACACGTTTTATTTGATTTACATTAAAATAGAATAGATTTTTTTACCTTTAGGTTAAAGACGTTATCAAAATTTCAAGCACTCTTCACATCTTAATTTTAAGTATAACTATTCTTTTTCCCTTTTTTTTCAGCAAGTATCTACCAATCAGTATTAGGGAAGCCCAAAATATGAAGAGTTTTAGAGGTATATACTTTTGTACGTTGAAAAAATATTTTCATCAAATGAATAAGCCCTCAATTTGTTCTCTAAATTTGTTGCCAGTATTTTTTTAACAGTTCAAAAATCATTACTTAAAACAAAAACTTTTTCAAAGTTGGCCTTGGGGCAATACTTTGGCCATACTGAAGCCCAGGTGTATATAAGGCTCTCTGTGCATTTCTTATACTCTCTCTGGGGATGTCCAACTTTCTTCATTTGTTTGTTTCTGCTACATATTGGAAGGATAAGAGTTGTCTCGGGCCACACATTAAAAACACAAACACTAATGAAAGCTGATAAGAGGAAAACAAAGGTCTGTGCATAATTTTTGTCATATCTGACACCTCAGATAAGCAAACTAGGCCTCAATAATCTGCACTTGGGTACACTTGCTTACTCTTCCCTCGGTTGAATCTAAATATTACACATTTTCTATGGCGTAGTCTGACTCATCAGCACAACAGTATACCTAGGTAATTTACCAGATGCTATGATATTATCTTGGTAACAAGTTAATAAATTTTCAAATTACCATTTGATACAAGTTGATAATAGTGTCTACATGATTAGAAACTTAATTATTTAGTGTGTAATATTTAAAAAATTAAAAATTACCAGGGACTGTGGTAAGCTTGCCACCTATCAGGTACAATGAAGGGGGATACTTCACACCTCCTAGGTGAGCGACCAACTGCAGCTTGGACTTGACCTAATGATTGCTAACAAGGTAGCTTGATCATCTCTTAGCTCACTATGAAGGTTTTGAGACAGAACGTGCTATGGTCCATTATTTTTCTTCCGGGAAATTCAGTTGTCGACGTTCTTTCAGATTCATCTGAGTCAGCTTGACTTGCTCAGCTTATTGGCGCTGCTGATTCATTTGTTTCTGTCCACTCAGATTTTATGTCTCTTGATTTTTGTGTATTTCAAAACTTTCATAGTGACCCACATATATACCATTATATTAATCTGAATTTTTTTTGAAATAAAAATTACTCAAAAGTAAATCATATTATCAAAATATGCAAACTCCTTATCGATACTGTCTAACCATTTTATGTCCCAGAGAAAACCTAAATGAGTTTTCGGGATGTGCTTTATGCAGTGGGTCAGTGCAGGGAACCTCCAGGTACCATCACAGAATGAAGCAAGTGGCCCCTCCTCCTATAAGTAAGCCAAGAGCCATCTATAGAAGGAACCCAAAGGTTATAAATTAATCATTTAAGAATTTTTGTCATTCCCAACTTTACCAAAAATAGTTTCTGTTTTTCCTTTTTTTTTTATTTTTGCAAAGCAGGAATATAACATGATTATCATTTTATAAAAAGAAAATCTAAAAAACTATTTTGAAGAAAGAACATATGAACAGAAGGAGAATAATTAGCATGGTGGGGAAAATATTGTGTGTGTATGAAGGGTGGTCATAGGTCAGAGAGGTGGAATTTGCAGCTTTTATCCAGCCCAATACGGAAGAAGGACACCGTATTGGAAGGCTATGAAAACCAAAGTCTAGAAAGGTGTGTTCTATAGTCGGGGAGGGCCAGGGAAGAGCACCAGCACATTTGATTCTGTTTTTACTATCTCCTGTTCACCAAGTAATTACCTGTTGCTACTTTCTTTCTCCCAGGGCTCTGAATCCAGGAAGCCCAAGCAGAGTGCTGTTGCAGTCTTATCAAAATTCAACGCAACAATGTGGATTGAGTCTACCCCAAGACAAGGAACAAAGGGAGAAAAGGCAACCTTGGGGGCCTATGGGAAAAAATGAACACAACCTAACCCTCAGTCCTACTCATTTTATCAAGAATGTGAAGGCCAGAGAGGCCCTGCGAGGTCTCTCACATGACTTATTTTTCTTTCTGGCTATAAAAGTAGGAAATGTTGGTTGATAATCCACTCACCACTGAATTATTAAAACTACAGTGCAATGGAAGAGATTTTACAAACATAAGATGCATTCTCACTTTGTTTTGAATCATAAAATCGGACCAAATAATAACATGAAATGGAGCTGTACTTTTACCTTCAACATTGCCAGCAAAACTATAGTGAATAATCTTTGGATCACAAAATGAATATTTCCAATTAATTTTTCTAAGTGTTCTATAAGCAGAAACTGGTTCAAATAATACCCAATAATAAGCATAGTATTAAAAGTTGGCCTAGAAACATGATTTTGACTTGTTCGGAAGTCAATTCAACAAAATAGATCTCTCTTGGGCTATGCAAATTCACTGATAAGTAGAAGATAACTTACTACAGAACTATTCTTCCAGCCGTGGTCAGGATTCCTAATCACGCTGGGCTTCAAGTGCTAGAAACGATGCAGCAGCCAGTTCTTCCATCTGCCCCACACAGGCAAGCGGCCAGCATGCGGGATGATCAGCAGCCCCCGGGGCTTATGACTTACCAGCCAGTGAGTAATATGTTTTGCTGTTTGGTACTTTGTCGATTGATTTCTTAGAGTGAAAATTGCCAAAGCTGCAACCCACCTGCCAATACTTTTATTTCTGCCAAATTATTTTAAAAACATAGCCTAGGCATCAGAATATACCTAACCTATGACAGATGAAACTCTACTAGGACTATACATAAAGTGCGTTAGTAACTAAAAAAAGGTTTTCAAAGTTATATGACATCCATCTATCTGTACATACATGCACACACATATATACACATATGTATGTACATCCATATACACACATCCGTACATGCATACACATACATGTATACACATAACGTCAAATGCACTGAGTTTCTCGTCACAATGAATAGTCTTTAATTCAGCATCTTTTCTAATAATGTCATATTTGCCAGAGACCAGCTATAATAGATTAAATGGGCCTATTTGAAGGAGCCAATAAAGCCAGTTGTCGATATTAACAGGCTTCAGTGACTGCCAGATGAAAAGTCCTAAATATACAGAGTATGCCATTCCAAACAGTATCATCTAAATTGGGAACATTGTGCTCATAAGCTGAAAAATTAACATCATGCTTTAAAATGAACCATGATGCCTATGTTTACACTCAGAACTCACGAGATGTGCATACTTGCATAATGCACCCTGGGGCAGAGTGATTAAGAACTCACATTCTGGAGGCTGACCTTCTGTGTTCAGAAACCGAGTCCCACTTACACTAAAAGTTACTTCAGGCAAGTGACTGAACCTCCCCATGCCGTGGTTCTTCATCTGCAAAGTGAGGATATTAGTACCCTATGGAGTTATGCAGATGATTAAACACGTGAAAAGTCCTCAGAAAAGTGCATGGCACACATTAGGGCTCTGCTGTCAGTTATGGCTCTAACCACCTGGAGCTTTGGGCTGGCAGGTCCCAGCTCCTCTGGGTCTGGTAGATACCCAGATCTGAGGAGAAAATATATCTGAGGTCTTTTGCAAAGGACTGTGGGTGATTCAGCCATGACAGCAGAGCACTTTGAAGTGGAGGCCTCGGGAACAGAGCTAGGAGCAAACCACTGAAGAAGACACGACTATTCTCTGGGAAGGAAACTCATAAGAATATGGAGGAAAACTGGGTGAAAAGCTGGGTGAGGAAATTTGAATGAATAACATAAGACAGTGTGTTTCACCAAGTCTCACAAGTCCTAATGGGTAGAATCCAATGATACTGTAGTATTAAGGCTTGACTGGGCTTCATGTCTATATGTCTAGAGAAGAGAGGAGAGGAACAGATGGGGAGAAATACGTGTGGCTGCAATAGCTCTGTTAGCTCACCTGATAGATGGTTTTGTTAAAAGTTAAGTAAATAAAAATGAAGGCCATCACTTACATACCCCCAAGGCCAACTGACTACTGCCACACAACCAAAATTTAAATCACCTGGGTTTCTCTGACAATCATCTGGATTTTCTCCTTAGCAACATGATTTGGTGAAATTAAACCAATACAGCTACAGATGAATCAGCTTAAAGAGCCCTATTTGCCTTGAAAAAGAATACATAACAGCAATTGTAAAAAAAAAAGGTAAAAATGCGTCCTTCTGTAAGCTGAGCTGTAACTGCTGTATCTTGGGCCACATGTTCACAACTCCAAGTCTCCCAGTTTAGTTACTGTTTGGGTTTTTTGTTTGTTTGCTTGCTTTTTTGATTTATTGCACAAGATTACAGCATGGGGACTGCAGTGAATAGCAATATATTATATTCTTAAAAGTTGCCGGGAATAAATGTTAAGTGTTCTCACCATAATAATGGTAAGTATGTGTGGGTAATATATATGTGTCATTTAACTCAAGTAAGCCATTCCGAAATGTATAGATATTTCAAAATGGCACGAGGTACACAATAAGTATGTACAATTTTTATTAGCCAATTAAAAAACTTTATAGAGGCACTAAGGAAGCCTTAAAGAAAAATATAAAAGATAAATAGTCTTAAAACATGGGGAAATTATTTCCCTTCATTTACATGCCCCTCTTGAATAAATCTCCAATGTCAAGAAGTCTTTCCTAAATTAGTTCTTTTTTATGCACAATAAACTCTTAAAATTCAAACTTGTTCTGATTTTATTTTTTCAGAGTATTCAATATATTTTGTAAAGCTCTTCAAAACCATTGAAGAGTCGACAGGGTTATTTAATGGCTTCACAACCTCCTCAGTTCAAAACTGTGCAATATTGATAGCGATGGTTGAAGACATAAAATTCAGGGTCGAGAATGTTATGGATGTTTCAGAAAGATGAACAAAGTACAAAAACTAAATTGTAGACAAGGGCAGAGAAAAAATAGAGCTACGTTCAATCATAATTCTCTTACTCAAGGAAATAGCTGTGTTTAGCTCCTTAAATTCTTTCCAGCTAGTTTCCAGCTTAGTAAAGGGCAAGCTGGCACACACATGCACACCCTCCACATAATATCTTGGGAAGATATCCAAGTCCAAAGGGCCACTGAAAATCAACTATTTAGAAGCACCAAGTGTTAAGGTTAGAAGGAGAAAGTGAATGTGCAGGAAAGGGAGAGATCCAAGGTGGCAGTGGGGTGCCACTCTGGTGACTGACCCTCCAAGGCCAAGCAGCACCTGGAGACCATCAGAGGCAAGGGCTTCATTTTGAAGAAGCAAGACTTCTGAAATGTCACTGGATTCTTCCCCGACTTTCTCAAAAGAAAAATATATAAACACATTAAAGGGAAAGAGAGAAGCCTAGTGATTTCCCTGTTTTTTGTTTTTTTTTTAAAGTCTCTCCTGCCCCATGTGAGAGTGATACAGAAAAGAGTAAGAGGGTGAGGGCAGAAGGCGGGTCAAAGAGATGACACCACTAACTAATGGGAAAGGCCTTAAAAGGAAAACATGCTGACCGCAAATCAAAGATCAATTCCACACTTCTCTTTTTTTTTTTTTTTCTTTTTTGCTTAAAATACATGCTAATTCCAGTTTATAACTCCCACCCAGGTCAACCAAACTCACCTTCTCACTCTAAAATGTCTGCATTATAAGATTCTAACCATATAACCAATCAAAAATATATATGTTTAAGTTTAGTAATCCTCCACCTACCGTGTTTTGTCCAGAGGCACAGGGAGGGGGGGAAATTACGATGATCTTACAATGATCTGCCTTGTTGTTAAACTCCTGGTCTCTAGGTATAAAGATAATGTTTAACATTTCATTTTATTAACACGCAGGTTCAGTCAGTGCTGAAGAAGTACAAAAGAAAACTGAGCCTTAGGACCTTGGCCCGCCTGGAGTTGTCTGAGATTTTTAAGAAAAGGTGACATTTCAATAGTATTGGTAGAAGGGTGGGGATCAGTTAGGTGGAACAACTAGAAGAAGGGAAGCCAAGGTAGGGAGAAGCTGCAGCAAAGGTCTGGAGGCCGAAGGTGCAAGGCACATTCTAGGAGATGCAGAGAGACCAATGGGCCTGAGGAAGGCCGCTGAGATTGGGAATGGCATCGGGTTCTGACCAGCTGTGCTCCCAACGGCCCTGGACACCTGGACTTGGCCACAGCCATCATTGTGCTGGTGACTGATTCAAGAGCCTCATTTCAGCCTGCTAAATGATGTGTGTGTGTTTTCTACATTAAAAAAAAATTGAGGAAGGGAAATAAATTTATATTCTTCAAGAGAATTATGATGCCTGGCATCTGAAATTAATCATTACTACACACGGAAATCCCTTTACAGCAAATTATTTGGTAGGATGCCTTTGTTTTACTACTACAATTATTATTTACATGTTTTAGTAGGACTACATTTTTGTTTCGAGAACACGGAAATCAATCACATTAGCAGAACAGAGAACCTGCTGGTATTTTCACAGACAGAAGGACAAGCTGGTATCTCTGATGGAAACACAAATCTGACTTAGGTAATAGACTGTAAGGAAAATAGCATGGAGTCCCCCGGAACAGCAGGTCTCAGGCCTGCTGCTCTTTGAATTGAGGAATGACAGTGAGTGCACGTGAGGGGCTCAGCCTCTCCACTGAGGGAGGCACGAACACATCTAGACCTGTGTACAGAGGGTAAAGAGCCGGCACTACCCAAATCCCTAAAGAGCTCCATGCTGGGCCGGGGTTGTCCAGTCACTGCCACTGCCCTGGACCAGGCTGCCTTCCAGTCAGGAACTGGATGAAGAGATCAGAATCCTTGGTCTTACGTCTTGTTCTATCATGAGTCAGCTCTTCAAATCCTTCCAGTTCTGAACTTCCTTGCTGTAAGGTAACAGTCTGGATTTTGTGACTGCTGAGGTCCCTGTCAGCTCTAGAAATCTCTAACACTGGAGGCCTTCAATGTCACATAAGGCGGTAACTATTAGGATATAGTCCAAGACACCCCCAGGGTCTATCCACTCTCTGTGGATTCTTGTTATGAGAAATTGTAAATATTCTCATAGTTAAATCAGACTGCGTTGCTTTTATTTTCAGTCAAAAGTTGATATCAGGGCTTTTTTAAATTTGTACTTTATTGTATTTTTTTTTCTTGAGTCAGAGTCTGACTCTGTCACCCTAGGTAGAGTACTGCGACATCATGGCTCACAGCAACCTCAAACTCTTGGGCTTGAGCAATCCTTTTGCCTCAGCCTCCCGAGTAGCTGCGACTACAGGCACCTGCCACAATGCCTGGCTAGTTTTTCTATTTTTGGTAGAGACAGGATCTGTTCTTGCTCAGGCTGGTCTCCACTCCTGAGCTCAATCAATCTGCCAGTCTGCCCTCCCTGCGTTTTACGATTATAGGTGTGAGCTGCCAAACCTGGCCAGTAATCGGGGCTAAAATATTTAAACATGGATTAAGAAAATTACATTTTCTGAGTTTTATTGACTAGCTGTATAAGCTTAATAAATTGAACAGTAAATGTATTGCAGTAGCCTGTTTGTAAATAAATACAGATTGTATATATGAGACTTTTCCTAGTCCCTCACTCACTTCTCTTAATGAATGTTAACTATCATTAGCACTTAATGGCTAACATTTAAAAGGTACTTTACAGGTAAGGAAAAACAAGACTCCCTTCATGTGATTGTCTCATCCTCCCTGTGGAAAGGTCCTGCTGTCCTAGTTGAAACACTGACGGGAGGAAATTGATGTGAGAGGATACACCACTTTCCTGAGTCAAAAAGTTAATTAGAGGTTGAATCAGAACGGTGTCGTTGGGCTTCAAGTATCTTGCTGTTTCCAGCACATTACAGTGTCTTTTATTATTTTGTCATTAATACAGAGAAGAGGTCAGGGTGTAAATATTCTTCATAGTGGCCACTGCAACTCCATGTGACGGTGGAGGGGGGAGTTATAAAGTTGTTACAGAAATCTCCACAGGGTATTTAGTCAAGGGCTGAAGTGATCACATTTAAAATCTGTACCCAAATAAAACCATTTGACATCTTTCGAGCCAGCTTCAAAATAAAAGACCCATGAGTAAGGAGGAAGCCGGAGGCCTTGACTTAGTAAATGAGGGCAGTGGGCCCAAGGAATGTGTGTCTCTCTGTTTTGAGAAGAACTTTCAAAGAGCTGCTGCGGAGGGGATGATAACTGGGAAGCCACCATAGCTTTGTAACAACAGAGCATTTCATTTTTATTTGGATTCTGAACGTCTTTTAACATTGCTATCATTGGAAGAAATATATTCCTTGTGAAACTTTCTTGAAGTTTTAAACCATGAGGTCCAGTCTCAAAAGTGTTTTTTTTTTTTTTTTCCTTTAAGCAAAGCTACCAACCCAGCAATCAAATAGTAATTTCCCGTTCACTGACATTCTTTGCTTGTTTTTTTTCTTTATTCTGAGCACCTTGAAGGGAGTATACCCCATCCAGCAGTGATGGGTGATGGATATTGAGCTTTCTTCCATGTTCTTCATATAAATGAACTGAATCTTATCATTCCCTTTCAAGGTCATTACTGATATATTATCTCCATTTTGCAATGAGAAAACTGAGTCCTAGAGAAGCCGTATAAATGAACCAAAGCTGTTCTTCTCACAAGTGGCAGAGCTCAAACCCCAGACGACTTCAGACCCTAAGCCACCTGCCTGTCTCCCCCTCTTCCAGCACAGAACTTCTCCACATGTCTAACCAGAATTCTCTCTTGGTTCCAGTGTTCTGACCTAATTTCCCCCTTTCCCTCAATTCTGCACTAGAAAAGTCTAAACTACCCATCTGTCAAGGAAACGATTCCCTTTGGAGGAGATGAAACTGAGTTACGAGGGCTCTGCAGCCAGAAGAGAAAACAGAAAAAAGATGAGGGATCCTCTGAAGAACAATGATTCTCAAACTGGAGAATGCACCAGAATCACACGAAGAGTTTACTAAAATGCAAGTCCTTAAGCACCATACCTGCACATTCTCACTCAGTTGGCCTGGCGTGGGACTGGTAAGGTTTTACCTCTGAGAAGGTGCAGGTTGATGCTGTTGTGGCCCATCTGAGGACTGAGCTCTGGAAACCACTCCTCTAGCTGAATAGCTTTTTGTTCCCACTTGAAAGAAAAACTCTACTTTGAAGAATTCTTCCAGTTATCCAAGAGTTTGTCTATATCACCCAAGCCTAAAGAGCATCTACACATTAGGCTTCACTACCTCTAAGCATGCATCATTGGTTCCAGAGTAAGAGAAACGAGACCCAGAGAGAGAAGCGAGCCTCCTCTTCCTCTTGCTGAAGCCGGTCTTCTGAGTTTCCACAGCCCTCTTGGAGGCCTGCAGCTCCCTGCCCGTGAACTCCCTACCTTCTAACCTCTTGGACAAGTGACCTCAGTTACTATACAAAATGTATGTGCTCTCAGCCAACAAAAAAAGGACACTATTCATATATAGGTCATGGAGGGATGGCTTCTTTAAATAAGCTGATGAAAGAAAAATACACCGATACAACCAGCAGGGCTAGCTGGAAAGCTGAGAGCAGAGGACCAAAATAAATAACAATAATAATAATATCCAAGTCAAACATCTCCTCATGAAGGGCATTATTGTAGGACCACGTTCTTCCTTAGTAAAACATGAATACTCTATATTTGTATTAAGAATCCCATTCCAAAGCTCACTCTCACCTAAATTAATTATAAATCAATCACATGAATTCACTGCATATATTTTAATTTTAATGCTAGCCTGTGAGGCCCAAATTCAAATCTCCATTTTGTACCCTAGGACAAATGATACTTGTGCCAGATTTTTAGAGCATAAAATCTTCCCCCAAGTGTACAGAGATATAGAGTAAATAGAAGCCTTGGATTGATTAAGCTAAAGGAGCACAAGCATTATTTTATTACATGCACTTCCCAAATGATTCAACTGGATTTATTCAGCTCCGTTAAATAATGCATTATGTTAGCAGCAAATTCATTTTTGTCTATTTTGCATACAAAAGGATATTTAAAGTATTGTCCTAACCCAGACAAAAATCGGATACTCATGTCAACCGTACTGAAGTGAGGCCATTCAATCACTTTGATTTTTTTCCAATATCCTACACAATCATAACTCATTTCTTCAGTATTTTGAACTCATCCTGATTAAGATGTTTGCTTTTATCTATTAATGATGATCTCAATTTTTTTTTTTCCTCTGATAGAGAAATAAGATTTCTCTGGGAGCTAGGAGAGATGCCCATTCAGGTCCAGAGACAGTATTTGCTTTTTATTGCTATTTCAGGAATAACACACTTTTTAAAAGTCCTATCTAGAGGGCCAGGTGTGGGTGCTCATGCCTGCAGTCCTAGCACTCTGGGAGACCGAGGTGGGTAGATTGCTTGAGCTCAGAAGTTCAGGACCAGCTTGAGCAAGAACGAGAGACCCCGTCTCTTCTAAAAAAAGAAAAACTAGCTGGGTGTTGTAGTGGGCATTTGTGGTCCCAGACAGTCAGGATGCTGAGGCAAAAAGATTACTGAAACCCAGGAGTTTGAGGTTGCTGTGAGATATGATGCCAGAGCATTCTACCCAGGGCAACAGAGTTGAGATTATGTCTCAAAAAGAAAAAAAAAAAAAAAAACAAAAAACCTCATATATATAGTTAGGAGCACAGGAACATTTGATTTTTTTTTTCTTATTTGAAAATAACCCTAGAGAAGTATATGTGTGTGTATGTCTGCATACCTGCATACATGTATGGATACATGTTTGTAAATTGATACTCTCAGAAAGTGTAGGGAGAAGTATTTAAAAAACAAGGTCCTAAAAATGACATGAGAAGTTTTGGATGAAAGACTGGTTGGGAAGATGGTCTGATTTGATACTATTTTGGGCAATTGAACAAATAAGGTTTTACATATCTGGGAGCTTATGTTTTGAGGACTGGCCATGAATTATCTGAAGCTAAATTATTTTCTTTGCCTTTTCTCATTTTTAAGAATAAAATCCCCAAGGCAGCTCTTTGAAATTAAGTATTTCATTTAAACTAATACATTTTCACACAGAGTATTATCTAGGAAAAAAATGATGTACTTTATTAATGCAGGGGGTACTGTACTCTGTTTATGGAAGAGTCACATCAATTCCAGCCAGCATGTGGCTCATTAATAATTCAACCAAGTAGACTTCATGAACTTCAAGATAACAAGATAATTATTTTTGATTTTTAAAATTAAAAATAAAATCTACAGGCTCGGCGCCTGTGGCTCAATCGGCTAAGGCGCCAGCCACGTACACCTAAGGTGGCGGGTTCGAATCCCCAGCCCGGGCCCGCCAAACAACAATGATGGCTGCAACCAAAAAATGGCCAGGCGTTGTGGCGGGCGCC
>CAUYQV010181075.1:0-17861 GCA_963574575.1 Galagoides demidoff
AACTGAGAAAATGACATGAAGGCTGTGTTGATCAGTTTGATGGAAGTATTTTGGATTGCATGCGAAAACCCCACACTGTACCCCAGAAGTGCATTAATGTACATAGTTACCATTCAATAAAATTTAAAAAAAAAAAAAAAAAAGCTTTCCAATTTGGAAATGTTTTAGTCCACCACCCTCTTCTGAGGGCCAAGATTCTCCCGCTGAGCTGCTTCATGTCGTAACATGCACATAGATCAGAGTATATATATATATGGTACAAACAAGTGAAAATTCCTCCAAGGACTAAAGGCAACAGATTGCAGCACACCAAGCCCACCTGAAACTCATTCTCAGCCCACCAGTAGGAAGCTTCAAATCAAAGAAAAGCATGTCCTGATTTAGAAGCAGAATTCTAAGAATTAAATTCTCTGGACTCAAACACAATTCACTATATGTGATCTTAGAGAAGTTTCTTAACCTAGCTAAGTTTATGTTTGTCTATCTGTAAAATGGAAATGATAATATTTACTTATCATTGTAAGGATGGAAGAGATAAAAATGGAAGTAATAAAGGATGTTGTAAGGATGGAAGAGATAAAAATGGAAGTAATAAAATTTAACAACTCCCGAAATGTTAATCACTGATGTTATCATTATCAGTTACCACAATGAATAGAGAAGAAATTATAATGGATATATCTACTATGCATTGAAAGCTTTCTAAAAAGCAGGAGCCACCTAATCTCCATAACATTCCATGACAGAAGCACAACCAACATTCCCCTTTTTGCAGATGTGGACACGATAGCACCTAGAAGTTAAGTAAATTGAATAAAGTTGTAGAACTAATAAATTTAGTCATTGGAAACACGTTAGGAAAATTGTCATTTCAGGAATACCTTCTGGCCCCCAAAAGAAACTTGTTCTCTTCCTTAACAAATGAAAAACAATAGTGTATTCCTATCTTTTCTTAATAGGCATCATGCCTTGTCTAAGTCTGTCTAAAACCTCTTTATGTCCATTTTCTGTTTTCTGCTTCACTGTCTGCTAGGGATACTACAGTATTTTCCTTTAATTTTTTCCTATACTTACTTCACTCAAATCACTCATAATATCTCCTTTGGCTGATATTTCCAAATTTATACAAAAAGTTGATTTTCAGCTTAGGCTAATGTTTCTGACTCTGACTTTACATAGTAACCCCTTTTCCTTCATCCTTCACTAGACCTTTTTTTAAGTAGCATTATGTCTTTTTGAGGTGTGACTGCCAGAATTATACCCAGTATTTCAGGATAATTTGGGAAGTTATGTTGAGTCTGATTCACAGTATTTTTCCTAAAATAATCCCTGCTCTCAAGAAGCTTAGAATATAGTCAAAAAGAGAAGTGAGGATACTGACAACCCTTGATAAATAATAGAGCTGTTTTCTCATTCCCCTACCCTCACCCCCAGGCCTTCTCCCTTTCCCTATTTAGATGCAATGAACTTTTTCATGGAATTAAAACACAATTCTTATTGGATGACCAGCACTTTCATAGAAAGTATTGAAAAAAAGTTACCAACTACTACAGACAAAGCAATAGCATAAAAAAAAGCTTCCAGGACTGGTTTCCTCCTCATTAGCATTTTACAGGCTATTAATTAAGTTTGCTACAAAACAAAAAACTACTCTAGTTCAAACAAGCTGTAGAAAGGTGGGTTAAAAAAAAATAAAGACTTTTATATATTGTAGTTTTATGGGGTTTTTTGTTTGTTTGTTTTTTTAGCATGGTAGGAATTTCAGGGCCTTCAATATACTTGCATATTGTGAATTTCCAAGGAAGAGATATGATTTAGTATTTCCTGAAGACATTTGACTATGGAATTCTAGTTAACACATGGTGGAATTAGGCTGCCATGGAACTCAATTTAGAAAATACATTTAATAAAATAAAAAAAAATCATAGAAAAAAGTATTATTTAGGGGACACAGAAAAAATAACAGAGCATAATCATAACATCCATCGTGGGATGCGGATTAATAGAATCTGACAAATTGACACTGGGAAGCAAGACCTAGCACAAGGACTCAACCTGGATGCTATATGAAATAGCTGATATTCACAGAGCATACCATTACAGGAGTCAGTCATGTGAAGATATACAAGTTTGACTAGAGAGGAACATTCACATTCAAGATGTTTTTGCCTAGCAAAACAGAGCTCCTGGCATATCACTATTGTTTTCCATAGAGCAAACATAATAAAGGGAAAACATTTGCCTTCTGATATCATTCATTTTCTGCTTTGCACAAATATTTTTTGTAAATTAAATTGATGCCCAGAAAAAGATTGCTTGTCTGTTCAATGAAAAAACCATATTACATCTTTATTCAGAAAGGCCAAGGTATAAATTAATTTTCTAGATTACCAAATGAAAACTGGTAATTGTTTTCTGAAAAGAGAGCAAATAGATGTGCATGATAGAAAACTTTCCAGATTATCATCTTTGACATAACTCTATCATTCACAAAAGAACTATGCAAGATAATCTTGTTATGTAAGGACAAGGAGGTAATACCAGATGAAACAGCTAGAATCATTCTGGAGAATGATGTGGTCCCAAAAAGATGGTAAGGGAAGGAGCTGCCTTTATGTACTTTAATGTTGTTTGATATTTGAACATTTATATAAGCTACTTTGTCATAAAAATTAATTTTGAAGTGTTATTTATTTTTCCTTTTTTTTTAAATTTCAAAATGTTACAGGGGTATTCACATTTTGGTTACCTAGTTTGTTTTATTTAAGGTCAAAGTTATAATGTGCACATTATAACCTATTATACATAGAATGTGCACATTATACCCATTGGGTATAAATTAATCTCTTGCTTCCTCTCCTTAATTCCCATTAAGTTTTACTTCCCCATGTGCACATTACGTGGATTTATGATTTCCAATTTAGTACTGAGTACATGTGGTGGCTGTTTTTCCATTCTTGCAATACCTCCCTTAAAACAGCAGTTCTCAATCTCTGGGTTGCGACCCCTTTGTGGGTGGAACAACCCTTTCACAGGGGTCACCTAAATACATCCTGCATATCAGATATTTACATTACGACTCATAACAGTAGCAAAATTACAGTTATGAAGTAGCAACAAAAATAATTTTATGGTTGGTGGTCACCACATGAGAAACTATATTAAAGGGTCGCAGCATTAGGAATGTTGAGAACCACTGCCTTAGAAGAATGGCCCCAGGTCCATTACAGGAGTATAGGCAAAAGGCCTATATGCCTCTGGCCAATAAAGCTGTTTGAGAGAGAGCAGAGAAAAGACTTTGTGCAGGCATACTTGTGTAGGGGTACAGCACCCCATGCTCAGACATGGCAGTTTAGCTTCATGTGCTCCCCACGGAAAATGGCTCTGAGATGGAGGTCTTTTCTCTGAGGTCTTGACTGCAGCCTGCAGAAATGCAAAGATGCTTTCACAAAAGAATACTGGAGAGCCAGACCTTGGTCGCAGCTGGAAGCTTGAACAACTGTCGAGGCATTCGGCTGTTCTCTGCTCCTCTCCCCTCCTTAACATTATAATCAATAAATGTCTTACCACAACAAATAATTAAGTAAGGTGATGGTTATGTTAACAAGTCTGAAGTTAGCTTTCTACACTGTACCCCATAAACATACAAAGTTAGGTTTAATAAAAAAATAAAAAATGTTTTGAAAAGTTAAAAAAAAAATTATAATCACTTGTTTGGGTTTAGAAAATTTGAGCTAGCAAGGGCAGACAACCTGGCTCCCTTATGTTTTAACCCCAAACAAAATCAATTGTATATGTGTTCAGCAGTGATCGTACTGAACTGGGATCTTAATGGCAGTTTCCTGATCTTATTTCACTTCTTTTTACCTGTATTGAATTCTTACTGAATGTTTGAGAGTATATAAGATAATCAGTAAAGTTGGGCAGGGTTGTTGTGCCATATTGAGCCTCATCCTCCCTTGAAACCAATCATTCCATCTGCGGTTTCCTTTCTCTGCATCAATGAACAGTGGGCTCTGAGGAACAACAACACACTTGTGAGAAACTGAGGCAGAATCCCATATGGCTAGGTTGGTTGTGGGCATAAAAACCCCAACCCAAAGTTAGCCTGATTGGTTGTGGGCATAAAAACCCCCTGACTTAAGGCCCACATGGGAGTGGAGGCTTGCAAACAAGTTTCTGTATGTCTTAGGAATTTCCTGACTATGCCTTGCTTAAAGATTAAAGTAACTGCCTCCAGATGGTGAGGCCAGTAGGGCAGGTATTCAATCTATCTTTCTCCTCCACAGCCTCAGGCTTTATCAGATAAGAACAAAGAAGTAATGGCTAACAACATGTTCTCCATTAAGTCATGTATTTTTAGGAGGATTAAGTTAGATAAAGTAGTATCAGTTAATCTGTAGATTATTAGGTTCAGGGCCAGGGAGGATCTGGTCATGAGATAGTCACAAGATGTTTAATCATGAGATGGATTATGGATTGTAATGAATATCAATAAAGTCATTGATGTACTGAATAATAGTGCATATGTGCAGAGCTGGCTATTTAAGCCAGGAGAAAATAAAGAAGCTTGCCACACACTATAGAAAGCAGTGGTTTCTTTTATTTCCATACAATTTCAATTGTGGGTCTTATTCTCCATAACACTGCTTCTCTGTGCATGAGACCCCAGTAGCAACAAGGAGATCCTAGGTCACCATTTTTTTGTTATGGCTGAGTAGTACTCTATGGCATATAAATGCCACATTTTATTAATCCACTCATATATTCATGGACATTTGGCTTGTTTCCACATCATTGCAATTGTGAGTTGTGCTGCTATCAATATTCAGGAACTATCTTTATGATAAAATGTCCTTTTTCCTTTGGGTAAATACCCAGTAGTGGAATTGATCACACAGAGTTTGTACTAGTTTGGAGTCCCACCAGTGGTGTATAACAGTTCCTTTCTCTCTGCATGAGTGTCAGCATCTGTTGTTTTAGGACTTTTTCATCAGAGCCATTCTCACTGGAGTTAGGTGGTATCTCACTGTGGTTTTGATTTGCATTTCTCTAAGGACTGGAGACGTCGAGCAGTTTTTCATGTGTTTTTTTGGCCATTAGACAATATTCCTTTAAAAAGTCTCTGTTCATGTCTTTTGTTCACTTTTTAATGGGTTGTTTAATATTTTCTTGCTGATTTGCTTGAGTTCTTTGTAGATTTTGGTTATCAGCCCTTTATTGATTGTTATGTGTATAGCATGCAAACGTTTTCTCCTATTCTGTGGCCTGTCTATTCACTCTACTAATTGTACCCTTGCTTGTGCAGAAGATTTTTTATTATTATTGTTTCATTTATTTATTTATTTGAGACAGAGTCTCAAGCTATTTGAGTGCTGTGGCATCATAGCTCACAGCAACCTCCAACTCTTGGGCTCAAGCGATCCTTTTGCCTGTTTTTCTATTTTAGTAGAGACAGGGTCTCACTTTTGCTCAGGATGGTCTCAAACTCATAAGCTCAAGTGATCCTTTTGCCTCAGTTTTTCTAATTTAGTAGAGACAGGGTCTTGCTTTTGCTCAGGACGGTCTCAAACTCATAAGCTCAAGCGATCCACCTGCCTCAGCCTCCCAGAGTGCTAGGATTACAGGCATGAGCCACCTCACCCGGCCTGCAGAAGCTCTTTAACTTGATCAGGTCCCACTTGTTCATCTTTGTTGTTACTGTGATTGCTTTTGAGGTCTCTATGAATTCTTTCCTGAGGCCAGTATCTATAAGAGCTTTTCCAACATTTTCTTCTAGAATTCTCATCATTTCATACCTTAAGTTGAAGTCAAGGTATAAATGGGACTTACCTCAAAATTATGAAGGCTATATGTGACAAACCCACAGCCAACATCATATTGAATGGGTGAACATTGAAGGCATTTCTGCTTAGAACTGGACTCAGAGAAAGTGGCCTGCCATCTCCACTTCTATTCAGCAAATTGCTGGATGTCTCAGCCAGAGCCATGAGGCCAGAGAAGGAAATCAAGAGCATCCAGTGAGGAAAGAAGAGATCAAATTATTGCTCTTTCCTGGTAACATGATCTTATGTCTACAAAACCACAAAGATTCAACCAAATAATGCCAGGAATGGATAAATAAATTCAGTAAAGTCTTAGGCTACAAAATAGATGTACACTCCAACAACAGTCAAGCTGAGAAGCAAATAAAATATGTAATACCTTTCTCAGTAGCAACAAAGAAAATATTTAGCAATATATTTAACTAAGGAGGTGAAAGACCTCTGTAGGGAAACCTATAAAATATTGAGGAAAGAAATTATAGGGGATATAAACAGATGGAAAACATGTCAAGCTCATGGATTAGCAGAAGCAACGTTGTCAAAATGGCTATACTTATACTACCTGCACTGATTTACAGATTCAGTGCAATCCCCATTAAAATACCAGTGCCATTTTTCACAGATTTCAAAACAATAGTTCTATACTTTATATGGAAAAAGAAAAAATCTCAACTAGCCAATTTTTCTTAGTAAATACAGAGCAGGAGGCATCACCGTACCAGACTTGGAGCTACACGACAAGGCTATAGTAAACAAAATAGAATGATACTAACATTAAAACAGAGGTGTAGACCTATGGATCAGAACAGAAAACCCAGAGATGAAACCATCCTCATATTCCCATCTGATTTTTGAAGTAGATAGAAACATACACTGGGCAAAAGAATCCGTATTCAACAAATAGTGCTAGGGAAACTGGATAGCCACATGTAAAAAAATTAAACAGGATTCACACCTCTCACTACTCACAAAAATCAATTCACAGTGGATAAAAATACATTTTTAAAAGGACCATACTTTTGTCATTTAATGGTCATTTGTTAAACTATTTGGGTGCAGAAATTAACATTTAACCTGAGGATAATAGAGGTATAATTTATGGCTAACACACACTGTGATAAGGGGTCTATTCCAAGTTTGATTTCTAATATCTACTCCCCTTTTAGCAGAAAAAAAAGTAAAAATTTAAAATTAAATAATGAACGCAGTCTACACCCTTAGTCAGGAAAAAATTTTAAACTGGAATTGTTTCAAATAAGATACTCAAAACAAAAGCAAGTATCTCCCCTTTGATTTAAAAATATAACTTATTTGGCTTGGCGCCCATAGCACAGTGGTTACAGCAGCAGCCACATGCACCGAACATAACAGGTTCAATCTCAGCCCAGGCCTGCTAAACAACAGTGACAACTGCAACAAGAAAATAGCCAGGCATTGTCGCTGGTGCCTGTAGTCCCAGCTACTTGGGAGGCTGAGGCCAGAGAATCGCTTGAGCCCAGGAGTTTGAGGTTTTGAGGTTGCTGTGAGCTGTGATGTCATTACACTCTACAGAGGGTGATAAAATAAGACCGTCTCAAAAAAAAAAAAAAAAAAGAAAAGAAAAAAGAAAATATAGCTTATTTTCTTCTTTCCTATGGTATTTATTATGGCTGTTACTTATTGGAAAGTTAATTCTCTACAACTAGTCCACAAACTGAGGGCGTTTCATCTTTTCTTCCATTTTATACCATTAGACGCATGTTGACAGAGGAAAGAAGAGGGGAGGGGGAGAGATAGAAGAAACAATTGTAGGAATTTTTATCCACGTTTCTTTTTTTTTTAACAAACAATTGTGTTTTCAAACCATTTGGAACTACAGCAGCATTGCTTTCCTTCTTTGTGTGTTTTTATTTGATTATACAAAAATAATCTCAGAAGCCAGTGGTGGTTTCCATTTGTCTGATAGAGAGAGCTAGAGAATTACCCTTCATAATACTTAATTAAACATTTCTATCAATTACATTGAATAAATATGCAGTCACAACTGCTGCTGGTTGATTCGGTGTTTAAAAAGATGGCATATATTAAAGCCCCAGTTTGGCTATGTAACACATTAGAGTCGGTTAGCAAACATAGCAATTGTTTTTCCTAAGAAAATTGTTCCTTTTAATTAAAGCATTAGCTCTTCTCTTAGCACTTTACAATGTGTGAGGCAAAATAAACATAAAATAGCTACTGCATATTTTTCCTCAGCTTTCTCAGTCCAGATTTACAATAATTTGATTCAGAATAATTTCTTAAGTTTATTTACACAGAGGAAAAAAAATGGGAGAGAAAAATCCCACTGGCAGTATTGGTCATCAGAAAAGCTACCTTATCAATAAATCATGCTCCTTAGAAAATTCCTACTTAAAACATGATGAGATATTATGATGTGGGATCTTATGCCTCCTTTTTGCATGTGACTAACGTATGAAATCTTCTGTTACTCGTTGAGATATATGTTGAAAAAATTGAGTCATTTGGGACAAGTGTTCTTTCAAAGGCCAAAGATCAGGTAGAAATAAAGAATAGGGGTCTTGAACCTAAAGTAGTTCCTAAGAACTTGGTGGGCTTTCTCTAAAATATTGCAATTATATAAGAAGGGTCAACTGTATTTAAATACATTTTTAATTTTTAAAACTAATTTCTCATCATAATATAAACTGACATAAACTTCGATTATAATTTAGAAATGTTTCCATTCTTCCCCATCCCCCCCCAGAACCTTTCCCTGTCTCTCTATTATTATGCCCTGTATACACTTTTTAGACAGTGAGTATTAAATGGAAGGGAGTTTATCTAATATGCATGAAGCATCAAAAGTGGGATTCTGCGAGATTTTAGATGCTGTGGAATCAATTTCCTTTCCAGAACCACTATCAATGGGAACTAAGTATAGAACAGTCATACTCCATATACACACCTGTGTGACAGAATTGATTTAAGCAAATTTTTCAAGAAAAATTCAGTGAAACCATTCTATGATCCTATGTGACACAAAATATGGTTTCACTTTATAATGAGAAATTTACAATTCACTGATTTTTTTCAGTTATAATTGAAAGAAAGAAAAGCTCTCCTCCCCCTAAAAAAATTAATGTGTGTACGTGTGCATGTATGTATGAGTTATAAGGGTTGGTCACAAAACTGGTGACTCAGTGTTCATCTTTCATCATAAAAAAACCACCAACGTTAGGAATCAGAAAGAAGTAGAATCTATGCCCTCTGGTCTTTTTCCCAGTCCAACCTGCTACCTGCCTCATACTTCTGTTGTTTGCCCCATATTCCCTCTGGCTCTGCTCTACCCGCTCTATACTAGGAAAAGAGAGTCTCTTTTTGTTTTAAAAATCAAGTACTTCCCTTTGTTCTTTTATCTTAAAAAAAAAAAAAGAGAAGACCGCATGGAATTGGTTTTGTCCAATAATTGGAACATATCTGTCAAAACTCCAGTGGGCTTGATGAAGTCAGCAGCACGATGGGATGGAACACCAAACCCAGGTGAGCATCACAGAAAACGGGGGTGGGTGATGGGACAGGAGTTTTTCAGGAATTCATGTCCCACAGAGGCAGGGATAGCAGATGAGTGACCAATTTCCTATTACCCATAGAGCCCAGACTCCAAACACCAAATTTGTGACTTTGGCATTCTTTGATAGAAAGCACTAAAACCTGAATACAACAATAAAAATCCAGTTTGAGGAAAGAGAAAGTTAAAACACTTTGAATTGAGTTTCTCACTAAATTACTTGTTAGTCCAGTAACCCTGAGAAAATAACTTAACCTCTATGTGTGTCCGTTCTTACATTGTTAAAATGATACCGTAATCTCCTTGGTAGGGTTGAGGAAGTGATACAGACTTGCATGTGAAGTTCATGGCGTAGTGAGAGTCCTTACCAAGTGTGTGTATGGGCTCGGGTGCAAAAAGGAGCAATCAAATGTAATTTTACTGACTCCCTAATCTGGGCAGGGCCTTTTGGGTTGTTTTTGTTCCTATAATCTCTAATCTTTGAAGTACAGGGGGCCAGAATACAGGAAGATGAAAGAGTGTTTTAACTTAACAAGTAAAACCAAGAGCTAAATTTAAGATACAGAAGGGGAATGAGAAGAATCACTCATAGTAATCAGTAGGAATAAGAGGAGCCATTGGTTTTCATGTGAAGCTAAGGTGACTAAACAGAAAGTAGGTCTAGAAACCTAATCTGCATAGCAGGAAAAACATAAACCAGAGGATCAGTTTTTTTATCCATTCAAGATGCCCAAAGGATTTTTTTAAGCACTTCCTTACTATTTGGAACCACTTTCGACATGTTCCTAGCTTATCTTAGATTTTCTCTGACCCATTCCTAGAATCACCCATTTCTCTATAAATTCCTGATTCTTTTTATAGGATAACATTTAGAAACCAAGCATTCTGGGTATTGAGAACCAAGATGCTACGTGAGTTCATTGCTCTCAGGGTATCTCTGCATCTCGTCCTTCTCAGCAGATAGAGCTGTACACTATATAATTACAGACACACTGCGGCATGTCTTTATGTATCAGAAATTTCTAAGAAGGACGGCTGAACTAATCTCTATCTATGAATAACCAAGGTCACGTTTAGTGATAATAAGACAATTGACTAAAAATATAAAGGCAATAATCTAGGAAGATACATCCCTGTACTGACTCCTTAGGAACTTACATTTGTAAATATTATTTTTTATAATTGTTTCAGGTTAATTGGGTACAAAGAAGTAGGTTACAATGTTTGCATTTATTAGGTAAAGTACCTCTTATAATTGTGCCCTTGCCCCAAAAGGTGTGCCATACACCCTAACATTGCATCCATGAAATGGGAGCACACCCATCTTCCCCCCTCAGCATTCCCGTGCTCCCCCCAACCTTGGATTGATTTGAGTTTTTCTCTTAAGTGGGTGCATATTAAGTGGGTGTCTATTGGCTTCATATTGTAATCAAGTACACTGGATTCTTGCTTCCCCATTCTTGTTGTAAATATTATTTATATAATTTGATACGGAACAAATATGAATAACAACCCTAGTATGTTAAGCAAACCATTCGGTGTTGCTTTCCAAAGAGTATTTTGGTCTGTAACTAGGGATCTCTTGTGACAGAGGAGAGATTTTTTTTAACAGTGTCCTCTTTAACAGAAAGAAGCTGTATGCGTTTCTGGCAAGCAGAGTGAGGTTAAGATTTCAACATTATAAAGTCTTAATCTGAGTTTTCCTTCTGCTGATACTCTGAACCCAGGCCACCACCAATCCTATCTCAAGTTTTGGGTTTGATTATTGTGATACAGTTTATAACTTTGAAAATCCAGGAGTTGTAAAGAGGAACTGAAGCAATTTGGTGCTATAATCCTAAATATACTCTCTGAAGAGGTGGAGCTCCAAACAGAAATGCCATTTCAGCAACTCTATATGTATAATTGAAATACACAGCAATTCAAAATTACTTTTTGGGAATTGTTCTTCTGTATCATGCATAAAAGAATGGGATAAGTATGGGCTATTGATACATATGAGAGGTGGTTCGGGGACATTTGAAATTGCAGATTACTATAATGTAGGTAACTAAGCCTCAAAGTAATTGATAATTGTGTGATCCATTTGAACTGGTATTTAACAATAGAAAAATGAGGAACATTCTGTTTGTGCTCTATGAATATTCCTAGAGGTTGTTATGGAATACTGAACTTATATTTGAGGACTTCTCAAATATTCGGTAGTTGGAGCTGGGTTACACAGATACCAAAGTTCATAGTATTATGGTAATTGTCATAAGAAATCAAGTTTTAAGATCCAACTTGCTTTCATTATTAGTTGTTTATTGAATGTAGAATTTAGAGACTTTCTTGCTTAAGCATTCCCTTCTCATTAATATAGCTGAGATGCAAAGAAGAAAAATACTTTTGCAGCTTTTAAAATTGATCAGGACTAAGTAAGAGTACATTGTTCTCTGGCGTGACTCTCCTGGGCTCTGAAACAGTGCCAAATATAGGCCAGCTACAGGGATGTTGGTGAATTTAACCACAGAACAAAAAACTACTAGCAATTGGTAAAGAAAACCATAATGTTCCATTTACCCCCTTTTGAATGGGAGTGTCTGGTCTATACCATAACCATGTCTTGTGTGTGTGTGTGTGTGTTGGGGAAAGATAAGACATTGTTTCAAAGCTCACAGTGCTTCAGAGCAAGCAGAATTGTAGCTGAGAAAATGACCTCAAAGAGCTTTATTTGCCCTTGAACATAATCTTATATGAGATCCTAGACTTCAAGCCTGAGCCTGATGCTAAAGTAGGAGGAGATTTCAGGAGGGAGTGTTAGGAGAAGGTGAGTATATTTTGCGTGTAGAATAGATGTGAATCTATCCACATCTATTGATGTGGCTCAAAGGCAGACTGTTACAGTTTTAAACATGGATACAGAAATCTTTGTTACTTATCTCATTGAGAGGTGGGGCAAGTGTCTCAACCAATGAGATACAGCAGACAGGATGCTAAATGATTTCTGTGAGTAGCTCATAACACGCCAGACAGCGTCTGTGTCTGATAGAAGTGTCTGATCACTATGATGCTGCCAGGCTCAAGAAACGATCTGTAAGCTCTCCAACTGATAGTTCCAGCTGAGACCAGCCTTCCCGCTATTCCCACCAACCCACTGGATGTCAGAGAAGCCGTCTTGGAGCAGACCTCCATGAGCTGGGTGGTAACCTCCATCCATACCACAAAGAAGAATAACCCAGCTTTGCCCTGCCTGAATTCTTAACTCAGAAAATCATGAGGTATAATGAAATGCCGTTTTAAAACAATTTTGGGGTCATTTGTTATGTATCCTTACCTTAGAAAAGCCAATCATTTACTAAAGCTTCTGGAATGTTTACCAGGCACCGCACTGTGGGATCACAGCTGGCACCCGTTGCAAACAATGAACTGAGTACAGTAGCATATTCTGCCAGATTTTACCTAGAAGAAAGGACCTTACACCATGTAGAGAAGGAGGTAACTGGGTAAAGAGGCACGTGCCTGTACTCCCAGCTACTCTGGAGGCTGAGGTGGGAAGGTGGGGGAATTACTTGAGCCCAGGATTTCAAGACCAGCCTGGGCAATATAGTGAAAGAGAAAGAGACTAAATGAGAATTTAGTCCCAGTTGACTTTAGAAAGCCATAAAACAAAAATCTTTCTCCTTCTAGAAAAAAATATGAGAATACATTTCTGTGATTGTACGATAGGCTTAGACAGAACAAAAAAGCACAAATTGTATCAGGGGAAAATATAGATATACTTGGCTTCGATAAAATGAAAAATTTCTGCTTATTAAAAACCACCAAGTAACAACATAAATAATCCAAAGACCGAGAAAGAAGTATTTGCAGCAGCACATGTACCTGATGAAGACCTTTGATTTAAAGTAAAGAACTCCTACAAAATACTAATGCAATTATCCCCAAATTCCCTATTTAACAAATGAATACAAGATCTAGACACTTAACAAAATAATTTAATTATATTAATAATGATATATATTCATATATCTATTAATAGATAAATATTAATATTATTATACTAATTATAAAATAGTAATATTCTATTTACTTAATATTAATATATGATATTAGTTATAATAATTTGATTAATATATCCATTAATATATATTAAGAATATAAATAATATTACAATTATATAATAATATTAACATTCTGTTTACTTAATATTAATATAGAATGATATTATTATTATATAACATTATAATATATTAATATATATTAATGTATTCAAACATAGTAGTATACACAACATTATTAGTGACCAAGAATAAGAAAATCAAAATCATGATGAGATATTACTTCAAACACTATACATAGCTAAAAAAGAAAAAGACAGAATGTTTGTAAGGATGTGGAAAACTGACACTAACTTTTTGCTGGTAGTAATGTAATGAAACAACTATTTTGCTGGGCTGTTGACAGTTTTTGAGGAATTAAACACAGGTCCATTTTATATACCAGGACTTTGATTCTTAAGTTATTTAAGAGAAAGAGAAAAGAAAACATATCTGCACAAAGACTTACACAAGAATTTTTACAGTGACCACATTTATAACAACCAAACACCAAAAACAACCCAAATGTCCATAAACAAACAATGCGTAAACAAATGATAGCTACATGGTGGAATACTATGCACCAACGAAAAATGAATTGAGTATTTATTACGGATACTCTTTGTTCTATAAATTCTAGTTCTAGAAATTGTAGAGATTGGGCGGTGCCTGTGGCTCAGAGGAGTAGGTGCCAGCCCCAAATGCCAGAGGTGGTGGGTTCAAACTCAGCCCCAGACAAAAACTGCTAAAAACAGAACAAAACAAAAAAAGGTGGGGGTGGTGGAGATAAACAAAGAAAAACTATTTGTGAAATTGTAGAGATTATTATAAGACAGCCATTGCAACATATTTCTGATAGTAACTAACTGAATCAATCAAAGTCTCTCAAATTAGGAAATAGGTTAAATTAACTATAGCTTGCTTATAAAGTGAAAAATACAAAAAAATTAAACTGACCCTATAGAATTTTTATGAAAAACTCTTGACAATATACTGGGTGAGCAAACATGTTTACAGTATAATGATAAATAATACCACCTGTTATAGACAACTGGTGCATGCCTACATACACTTATAAAAATGTTTGTGTATTTGCATGCATGTGTACAACGATGACGTGTGATGCTTGCATCTTAGTTCAGGCTGTTATAACAAGCTACCATGGAGTAGGTGTCTTAGACAACCATCATTTATTTCTCTTAATTATAGAAGTTCAGGAGTCTAAGACCAAGGTACTGGCAGATTGTCTGCTCATTGTATCCTAATATGATGGGGACAGAGAGAGAAAGGCAGCCAGAGCAAGGGAGCAAGCTCTCACCTGCAAGAAAGAGGCCTCCACCCTATGACCTACCTTTGGGGAGTATTCCGAAGGACCCATTTCTAAATACCATCATAATGGGGATTGAGGTTTCGACACAGGAATTTGGGAGGCAAGAGTAGGGCGCTGGTCCCAAATGCTGGAGGTGGTGGGTTCAAATGCAGCTCCAGCAAAAAAAAAAAAAGAGGAATTTGAGGGGCATACAAACTTAATAGATGTAAGTCCTAAGCATGTGCATGCAATGTGTGTGCACCTGTGGAGAGACTACATGAGAGGGAGGTGCAGAAAAGTAAGGCTGAAATGATGCTCTGGAGTTTCTTCCTTCAGTGACATTGATGAGTCTTATTTTGTTTTCAACAGATGTTAATTGCAAATATTATAAAAACCGACCATAACCAAATAAACATTCAGTGTTCAAGTCGGATAAAAAATACGCTCAATTATAAGCATCTTATATTAACTTGCTTATTAAAATAAATCATAATTTTCATCAGATGCTTTTCTCATAATCAATGTTCAACTATCATTTCTCCTAAATCTGTGAAGCCTGCCCATATTTCTACTGAGAAACCTTAAAATGAGGGAAAAGTTGTAAATCTGCTTTTTATTTTTTTATGATACTATGTAGCTAAATGGTAACTCTATACCCCTGACCCTTCTTGCTCTAAGAGGTAGAGGGTATTGTTCTCACTGTCTGAACTCTCCTTAACACACCTTAAATCACTTTCTCTAAATACCAGAGTTAGCAAACTTTTTCTGTGAAGATCCAGATAGTAACTATTTTGGCTCTGTGGCTTATCAGTTTCTATCAAAACTAAAAAAATGTGCTGTGTAGTGAGAAAGTAACTATAAACACTACACAGATAAATGGTGTGACTGTGTTTCAATAAAACTTTATTTTCAAAAACCAAATGGGGCAGCAGATTTGGCATAATGAAATCAGAAATAAATAGAATAGAACAGCATGGATAAAACAAAGATTAAAAAATTTAAACAGATATAGTACTTTGAATATTCATTTTATGAAGGTAACATATTTTACCAAAATCTGAGTAATTTTTTCTTTATATGTGTACTAATATATAACCCCCAGAAAATAGTATTGAAATATTTAAGTCAGACAGGAATTTTATAGTGAGAGGAAGAAGTAAATTTGAATTATGTTTTTAAATATAGATATATATCTTTAGAAGGGTAATTTTCTTGGATAACTTGCCAATGGCCTTTATCTGAGAATTAAACTGGTAAGTTTTCTTTTTTTTCTTTGTAGTTTTTGGCCGGGGGTGGGTTTGAACCCGCCACATCTAGCATATGGGGCCAACGCCCTACTCCTTTGAGCCACAGGTGCTGCCCTAAACTGATAAGTTTTGTGACCATATAGTACATACCTCAAATTGAGGAAGTTGAAGAAGTAAAAGCAAAGATTAATTATTAAACCATTTAGAGAGATTTATTTATTGACCAACAATTTTGTTCGAGTAATTATTAGATCTATAAAATAATTCTATTTGACTCTATTAACAAAAATGAACAAAATTCCTTCTAAAAACAAAAACATAAATACATGTTCATTTAAGCACATTTGGTTTTGTTAATTATCTAAACATTAAAAAATAGAACAAGAAGAATAAATGCCCTTGTCTAATGTTGTTCTCATATCATGTCATGGGTCTTATTCTGAAATATGCATTCTCTAAGATAATCTGATCACTAATTTATTAATAAAATTTATTTCAATTTTCTCCAAATTTGTATTTTATAATTAATAAATTTGACATTGTTGACACTTTCAAATGACTCTTCTGTGTAGACTATAATGTTTTTAATTGAAAAATTACTCTTGGCTAGGTTCCTGCATAGCTTAGTGGTTAGGGCACCAGGCACATGCACCAGGGCTGGCTGGTTCAAACCTGGCCTGGGCTTGTTGAACAATAACAGCCAAAAAATAGCCAGGCATTGAGGCAGGCACCTGTAGTCCCAGTTTCTTGGGAGCCTGAGGCAAGAGAATTGCTAAAACCCAAGATTTTGAGGTTGCTGTGAGCTGTGACGCTACAGTACTCTATTGAGGGCGACATAGTGAGACTCTGTCTCAAAAAAAAAAAAAAAGAAAAAAAGAAAGAAAGAAAAAGAAATTACTATTTAGGTTCCAAGAAATGTATAGGAAAATCTGATAAATGAAGAATATCATCATTTCTAAACTTGCCTTGTTGAACTTTGTAAATATTTAAGTCCAACATACTTATCAATATTGACTTTTTGCATCCATTATGAGCACCTTTCTTCATGATTGGTTTTTACAAAATAAAACCCCTCAGAAGTCCCCTTCAGAAGTCCTCTCTACTGTTATATACTTTACACCTTTCATCAAATGTAAATGCTAAAAACTCAAAGAACAATTTCAATTCTATCCAGTACAAAATATAAATTCATCCAGTTCAAAATAGGAACTCTATCCACTTTTTTTGACAATTTGAGATATTCCAAAGTGCAGCTATAAAATTTCAAATTTAAATCATGACCCTATGTGAGGAATAATATTTAATTTGTTCGATCCTTCCCTTTGTTTTTTAGGGATACACTGTAACAGCTTCCTGTTGACAGATTTTGTTTCAAACACTTGCAATGAGCTAAGCGCATTAAGAGCCAACGTATTTTGGTACTCCATTAATGCATAGATTAAATATTTCCTACTGATTTTGAATAAAGCGTAGCAAAAATTTTAAATGACTAATTTTTTTTTTCTCTCTCTCTCTCTCTCTTTCTTCTTTTTTGAGATAGAGTCTCACTCTGTTGCCCCAGGCTAGAGTGTCATGGTATCATAGCTCAAAGTAACCTCATACTCCTGGGTCCAAGTGATCCTCTTGCCTCTGCCTCCCTAGTAGCTAGGACTAAGGCATGGGCTACCAGGTCTGGCCAGTCTTTCTATTTCTATTAGAGATAGGATCTCCCTTTGGCTCCGGGGGGGGGGGGGGGGGGGGCCGGGTAAAAAAAACAGGAGAGAAAACAAAAAAAAAACCATTGCCACCCCCAAAAAAGAAAAATAAAGGTGTTAGCCAAAAAAACCACCCAAAGATGATTTATTTTAAAAAAAA